>JARYGA010040278.1:0-25945 GCA_030545235.1 Helianthus tuberosus | reverse complement strand
CGGCTACAAGTGCCGCAGCAACTTGTTCATTAATCAGAGCCGTCAGCTGGGCTTGAGTCATGTTAACGCGTCCACTCATGATCTTCACAAGTAAGGGAACATAAGTGAGAAGTGCGTCGTATCAATACGCAAGTGTGGAATGATAGAAGAGTGTGAGCATACAAGATTTCAAATAGTAGTTATGACGTTCATCTAAGCATACTATGAGCAAAGTTCTATGTAATCTAGCAAGTAGGCAATGTAAACATGAACAGTATTAGCTATAGTGTTGAGTCTTGCACGTGGAGCGAAGCGTCGTTGTGGATCGTTAAGCACTGTACAGGTTATAGTCTGGTTTTAATAAAAACTTTTTTCCCTTATTAAAACCAAGTTCACTATAACCAATGGCTCTGATACCAATCTGTCACACCCCCAAAATCCACACGCGGAGTATCACCGCATGGAGGCGTGACATGACCAGGATCAAGCCACCAATCATATCGAACAATGTAATTAGTAAATGTAATTCAACCAAACAATATGAAAGGTGTTCAAAACAAAAGTATAGTATCAATGTTTAGCGGAAGCATAAATGTAAAACCCAACATAAGTAATAAGTTTGAAATGTCTTAAACGTTTAACATGGCATCCACTATCCATGTCCCACAACGACTGTGCCTCCCCGTGCAAGCTCCATGAATACCTAACGACCTGCAAGGCATGTAACAACGAGTCAACAACAAAGTTGAGCGAGTTCACAGTTGGTTGTTTAGTTATAGTATTCATTCGTAAATCATTTGTTCGCTTGTACTAGGTATCGTATTAATTCGTATCGCGGTCTCCCAGACATGTGTGCAAAGGTTAGTGGGGGCTTCCCATGTAATCTAGACTAGTTGTATTTGAATTTGTATCGCGGTCTCCCAGACATGTTTGCGAAGATTAGTATTCGTATCGCGGTCTCACAGACATGTTTGCGAAGATTAGTATTTTTATCGCGGTCTCACAGACATGTGTGCGAAGATTAGTGGGGGCTTCCCGTGTTTTACTAGTCTAGCTGTATCTATAGGTGTCCTACACCTAATGAGGTCATTGGTACGTATTTCAGTAGTGATGTAAGTACAAGTAATCATTCAATCCCATTCCCAACCCCGGGAATCCCATGCCTTGGTAAGAGTGTGAACTCACCTTGGTTTGCTCGGTATGCTAAACTATGCTCACAAGTAATCAGTCAAGTCCTATAGTTATGCACGTATACATAATCAGTACATGTTTGTAATGTTTCACATTCAATTAACATCACAGGGTGTGTTTGGTAGTTAACATCATGTAACACATAAACAATTAGTCAATCCCACCAGATTCCAAGTTACATGCAAGTTCCTTAACTAATTTATCATGCTTAACAGAGTAACATATTTTAACAGAGTTAACATACTAACCAAGTTAACCTATCAACAGATTCATCATACTAGTACAGTAATAGGCTTAACGGAGTTTTCATAGTTAACTTAACAACGTTAAATACATAACAGGGTTAACCACTTAACAGAGTCGCATACATAATTTAGCAAGGCTAATAGAGTTATCTGAGTTAATAAACTTAACTCAGTTAATAAACTACTGGGTTTACTAAACTAACTGAGTTAATAACTTCACAGAACAACAGTATCAAACATTGGACGAATTCACATGCATGGCGAAATCCCTTGCGTGGCGAAAACCCTTTGGGTTTTTGTCGAACTCCAAGTTTGGCGAAAACACATACTGTTTTCGTCTGGGCCTTGTGTTTTCGTCTGGTAAAGTCTTTGTCCAGTTAGTGATTTCGTCATGTAGGGTTTTCATCATCACATACACAAATCACACAGAACTCTAAATGATCATCCAGCAGTTACATCGAAATCATCATAAAATCATTCAACCAGATCGAACATAACAATTCATACACTCATTGATATCACCCGTCAATCATAACAATAGCATCACAATACTTAACGTTTGCCATGAAACCTAGTTTAATCATTCAACCAGTCGATTAACACATCGCATAATCGAACCCTATAAACAGATTAATATGTTTTCAGATCCTGATCACATTCATATCATTCAAAATTAATCATTCAACCACAGCAACCCTAGAATTCTAGATCAACATCATGTTTCGCATAGAGTTATGAAACGGACTGATCATACGTTATTCTTTCAAGAGCACATCCAACAGCATAACTATATATTAAGATATGTAAACAACTAAACATATAGGTCACTAACCGAACTCAGAATGATCAAACAAGAGAGATCTGACTTGAATGAGAGGGGCTGCCGTCGACTTGAGGGTGAGAGGGTGAGAGTTAGGGTTTGTCGATTAAACTTACACGTAAAGATTGGAAATAATATAACTGCTTCACTACTGGGCCTAAAGCCCATCTTGATTTCGCCAAGATGTGGGTGACGAAAACACTTGAGGTGTTTTCGTCCAGCAATGTTTTCATGAGGTGGGGTGTTTTCGGCTATGGTTCCATTTTATTGATTATAATTTCACCAACACATTATTAACACAAAGCATAATATTAACACATCAATATATAAACACACTTGCAAATAAGTACTCAGTTAAATCGCATAATATTAACACATCAATATATAAACACACTTGCAAATAAGTACTCAGTTAAATCGAGTAAAGACCTTGAAACTCGGGTTGTCACAGTTCGTGCTCCTCTTTTGTTCATGAATAAATCAGAATATCATCGATAAATACAATCACAAAGTTATCGAGATATGGTTTGCAAACACGATTCATTAGATCCATAAACACTGCTGGTGCGTTTGTCAATACAAATGGCATCACAAACTCGTAATGCCCATAACAAGTCCTGAACGCAGTCTTTGGTATGCTCTCCTCTTGGATCCTTAACCGATGATAGCCAGACCGAAGGTCGATCTTGGAGTAGTAGCTCGATCCTTGTAACTGATCGAATAAGTCGTCAATCCTCGGTAGTGGATACCGATTCTTGACAGTGAGCTTATCCAATTCTCTATAATCGATACACATCCGCAGGGTCCCATCCTTCTTCTTTACGAACAAAACTAGAGCTCCCTAAGGCGAGAAGCTCGGCCTTATGAATCCTTTATCCAACAACTATTGTAGTTGTGTAGATACTTCTTGCATCTCGGATGGCGCAAGTCAATATGGTGCCTTGGCCACAGGAGCGGCGCCTGGAACCAAGTCAATATGGAATTCGGCTTGTCTTTACGGAGGTAGTCCTGGAAAATCTTCAGGAAAAACATTGGGAAATTCCTTTACCATAGGAATGTCTTCGAGTTTCGGCTCCTCAGCCTTCTTATCTACTACGTGCGCCAAGAATGCAACACATCCTTTCCGTAGGCATTTCTGCACCTTCATACAGTTGATGATTCGCAAGTGTGTGTCTCTTTTCTCTCCATGCAGGATGAGTGTTTCATCATTCGCAAGAGGGATGCGAATGATTTTCTCATGACAAACAACTTCAGCCTTATTCTTGGACAGCCAATCCATTCCGACCACCACATCGAAGCTACTCAATTGAACAGGTAAGAGGTCGACACTAAATCTTCGCTCACCAAGTTCTAATGTACATCCTCTAACAACTTCGCCCGATTCGACAAGTTTACCATCGACTAGTTCTATGGAGTAAGGAATGCCTAATCTACTAGATTCTATTCCAAGCATACGTTTAAATTTCACAGACATGAAACTATAATCGGCACCAGTGTCAAATAGTATGGATGTAAAGTGATTGTTAACGAGAAACGTACCGGTGACCACATTAGGGTCCTCGCGTGCGTTCCTTGCTCCTATCACAAATGCTCGAGCTTGAGCGTTGTTTTCCCTTGGGCAATCTTTCTTGAAATGCTCTTTGCTACCACATCCAAAGCATCCTTGGTTCTGCCCAGTTCCATTCCCATTTATGTTACCAGTACCATTGCCATTTCCATTACCATTCTCATTACCAACACCGTTTCGATTTCCATTCTCGTTCCTATTACCATTTCCATTTCCTTTTCCCTAACAATTCTCGGTGCGGTGACCCAGTTTTCCACACTTTTCAAATTTTGGGATGCGACAAACTCCTTCATGGTGACGCTTGCACTGATTGCATTTGGGTAGAGTGCCCTGGTATCCTCTGGTAGTAGTAGCGTCATTCACAACTGCAAGTGTTTTCGCCTCCTTAGGCGGGTTGGGGTCACGTTTCTTGTTGCTGAAACCCTTGTTGTTGTTACGCGTTGCTTGGCTCAGATTCGAATGCTTCCTCTTCTTTTCACCAGACGACTCAGCATGCGTCTCGGTTTTCTCAGTAGTTTTCAGCAATAACTTCTTCATACGGACAGCATCTTCAGTAAGGCTGACAGCCATAGTTACAGCCTAAGTGATCGTTGTTGGTTCTGCTGCAGTCACCAAGCTGCGAAATTCCGGAGCCAATCCCCAGATGTAGCGCTCAATACGCTTAAATTCGGGAGTCACCAGATAGGGGATCACTCTCGACAGATCATGGAACCTTCGAGTATAACCAACAATGTCCGCACCAACCATGGACAGGTTCCAAAACTCAGTCTCCAACCTTTGGAGTTCAGCACGGGAGCAATACTTTTCCCTCATTCTTTCCTTTAACTCATCCCAAGTCATACCATACGCGACATCATCACCTAGAGTTTGGACTTGTAAATGCCACCAAGTCAAAGCTTCATCAACGAACAACCCAGTAACAAAAGTGACTTGCTGGTCCGTGGTGCACTTGCTCATGCGGATTGTGGAATCAATTTTCTCCGTCCAGCGCACAAAAGCCACTACACCTCCAGTGCCGTCGTAATTCAATGGATTGCAGTCGAGAAACTGCTTGAAGGTGCAGCCTGGAATTCATCCAACCAATTCACAGATGAGCAATCAATGAAACAATGAAACAAAGACCATTCATAAATTTCATCATGTTTTAGCAAATCAGCTTAAGGTTACCTTGAGTTGTGTTTCCTCCAGATGAATCTCCATTCCCATTATGTCTAGTACCGCCTGATCCTCCATTGTGCTCAGTACGGTTTGCCTCGTACTGGGCAATAGCTTCGGAAATCCTTTCTTCCAGCAGAGAGTTCAGTTCCTTAGCAGTCCTGGGCATTGGAGGGGGAGGGGGTTGATCAGAATCTCGAGTGTTCACAACTCTCCTAGGTGCCATGTTCTTTCAAAACACAACACAACAGAGTTAGACGTTTGTTTGATATCATCATACAAGATAGTAGTAGTATATTCCATATACCCACATAAGTAATATCAAACAATCCGCCAAACATATAAATCAATTCATACAGCAACAAGCATGCATAAACAGATTAAATACTGAGGTGTCATAAGATATTCACCGAGTCTTTATACGTATCAGGACAACTTGTTACATCATTGTTTATGAAGAAACAAAATGCATAAGGGTTACATCACCCCATAGTACAAGTTTAATACACATAAAAGACAAAATATCTTTCATCACATTGGCGGTTCTTGTCTTCAAGTTGTTCCCAAGGCTCGGTTGTAGTCTTCATACCTAAAAATACTGCTCCATCAAAGTACCTGCAAAGAAAACCTAATGGGCTGGTGGAGAGAGTGGGGGTGTAGGGAAGATCAAACTATGAAGATGGGTCACTTCATCCTCGAGCTCACGAATTCGACGGATGAGGGAGCTGACCTGAGTAGGCGTGTGGGGAGGTGTAGAGACGTGAGTTGGAGAAGATGGAGCAACAGACATAGCGTCATCGTCATCACCAGTCGGGTAAACTCTCAGCCCAGCAGCAAAAAGGGCCGAAGATATCAATGAATCGAAGGAATCGACATCAGACTCAAGCTCAGAATCGGAAGGGATATCGGTAACCAACATAACAGGGGACGCCACATCATTATCCAGATTATCAACGAATGGCCAGTCCTCAGCAGGGATGGCAGCAAAAGGAATAGCATGAATGGGAATAGGCTCAACAAGATGCTCACCATCGGGATGTCCGATGATAAGCTGGTCATGGAAGGGGAAAGGTAAGGCTAAGACATCGTTGAGATCATCATCGTCGGATATCATCTCAGGGTCGGTCTCGGAGTCAGACGTGAGAACCTCCAGAGCTGAAGCAATCTCGTCATCAGAGACAATCATCATCGGGTCACGTTCTTCAGATAGGCCGCTGCTTTCAGAAGAAGACATGTGCACCTGTAACATTTTATTCATGGTATATGTATATATTAATTACTACTACTTAATTAATATACAAATAATTATACACGTTGTTGCAAGTAATTCTTAGTTAAAGACAAGTCCTACCCCAGTGCACCCTAAGTCTCGTAGTGCCCTTACTTGACTTTGTGAAAACAATTTCAGATAGTGGATGTCGCAGAAAGTTTTATGCAATGAAAACTTTATGAAAATTTGTTTTCGTGAGAGGATCCTAAAGATTGTAGTCTAGACTCGAGAAGAAATCCTGGTTCACTACAATCGTAACTCTAATACCAATCTGTCACACCCCTTTCTAAGGCGGAAGCACGAGGTGTGATCCTTAAAGGTTCTCATTGCATACGAATGGTAAACATACTACATGATCATAAAATAACTCCAAGATGCCATTGACATTACATATTTAAAATATAATTTGAGTTAAGTGTTTACATCGCAACATAGATAATTGTTTGAAAGTTTACAACTTTATTCCAAAGACAGACATCAAAGTTTTGATCCTTATATCACCACACGGGATGTGATATAACAACCAAATCCCTCAAAATAGGCATAGGAGTCTTGACACAACATAACTAAAAACATAAACGACATCCTTGAGCAAGAGTGAGACCTCACGTACATCCACTTTAGTTACCTGAAATACATGTAAGTTTTGGAAAATTGTCAACATAATGTTGGTGTGAATTCAATGCAGTTTTGTGTAAAACATTTAAGCATTCGTTGTAGAAAACATGGTATGTAATTGTATTGAAACAAGTATTTCTTTAAATGTAAGGAATACGAGATCGATAATGGTTCGCGAGGCCACTAACATATGCAACGACATAGAAACCATCCAAACCATAGGCATTTTTACTTGTCGATTCACGACTAGAGACACAAAAGCACTCTTGGTAAAAGTGTGGCCAAGAGTTTGGCTGCCCGAAACCCATTAGATCTAACCTTTTGTTCTGCGGTCTAGGTATATAGTTTGATTAATGGTGCTTATGGCACCCTATACGTCACATGATCTATGTGCCATTCCTTAGTTTTTGTATTCTACATACCATAGTACATGTATTTTCCCCAAGTTTAGAAAACAAGTAAAGGTTTAAAAGTGGGGACATGAACTTACAATTTTGCGTATCCCGCGTCGTAAACTTCACCGGGTTCGCTTAGAGCATCGTATCACTACCTACACACGTACTATGTTTTATTAGACGGTTAGGTCGTGTAACGACTCTTAGTCTTAGTTGTCTGTTAAGACTTATTTTGGAATCATTGGTATATTTTGAGTTACATCTTTGATGTACATTATATAATTCCAAAGTGTATAATTATTAGAAAAAATAATAATATTTTAACTTAAATTATAATTGTCCAATTATTTGGAATATTATTAAAATAATATATTTTCAACTTGGTTTATTATATATTTCTACACATGTATATTTTTCCCAAGCATAGGTATACTTGTATTTGTGTATATTCATACTTGTGTATTTTGCCAAGTATTGGTGGTGTATTCCGGTATGTATTTATACGTATGATGATACGTATTTTCTTGTATTCATTAAGTATTTTACACTTAAACTTATGATTATTTTTCCGGAACATTATTTTTAGACAACTAAAAATCACCAATTTATATTCTCAAAATATACATATTTTGAGAGGGTTTTATAGAAAATATCTATAAATTTATTTGGCAAAATAAGTATATTTCCATATAAATCTCAAAAATAACACCCCAAATAATATATTTTTAACTTGTTTAAAAATATATATATTTTTCTCCACCCAAAATAATACATTTTCTATTTGACATATGATATATTTTGTAATATTTGTAAAAATTCATATCTTGCCATTTCCTTGGTTTCAAAAATATCGTTTGTCACAATTTTTAGGTTACGAATTTATTTCCGGAATATTTCTACTTATAATCCATAAGTCCGTTTGTCCAATTGTCCGATATTCGGGTATAATTCGTATATGTGTTTTCTTGGAATTTTGGTAGTATTTTGTATTCCGAATTTTTGGTATATTGGCGTGTTATATTATTTTCAAGTTCCTAAAATAATATAATTAATACACATAATATACAAGTAACACACAAATTGTGACATCTAAATATATTTTCCTAAATATATACTTAGTCACTTTTATTTATCAAAAATCAACCTCCAACCTTTGTAATTTTTATAAAAAAAATTATGGCAAATTTTTATATGAAAACCATGATCAAAATTTATTTGTAAACACTTGTTTAAAAATATTTTTCTAAGTGTTTAATTTCTACAAAAACTTTGCCATAGTTTCCCCTTAAAAATGGAGGTTTCCATGCTTTAAAAGCATATCATTTTATTTCAAAATCATCACCAATCATCAACAATTCAATCAAGACTTACCATGAGCCAAAATTATGAAATTTACACTATTACATGAACTTGAAAGTTTGTAAAAATTTGTAGTAACTTTATATGTTATTTAGTAGGTTTAATTACCTCTAAAAACATGGTTTATATTTTATAAAACTCATTCTTATTTAGTAGGTTTAATTACCTCTAAAAACTTGTATGAATATTTTCTAAAAATGTTTCTTCTTGTATTCTTCTTGTTTCCAACATTGTTCTAGTCTTGTTTTAACACTAAAAACATGTTTAACTTCTTTAAGAACCATGATCATGTAAATCTTGTAAATAACTTTGGTTTCTTGAGAAAATTATTTTTGAAATCATCCATTTACAAGACTTACAACATGTATCAATAGTCATCATACACAAAAACAACTTCATTTTCAAGTTCATGATCCACATAAAGGATGATCATTATGATTTTCTCAAGATTCATCCTCATACTTGCTAGATCATGTGTTTAAACATCATCTAGCAAGGTTATTATGAGGATTAACATCATAAACATATGAAATCCACAAACAAGTTTCATTCATACACTTAACCAACTTAGATTTCATGTTATTTAGCTTTATGTTAATGATTATCTTCATGTTTCTTTGAGATTCTTGAGTTTAACAAGTTACATAATACTTTAACCATTAATATTAGAAGTAAAAACAAGATCAAGAAGCTTACCACTAGCTCTAAAGCTAGGGAAGAAACAAGAGTGAAGATGATGAGGAAAAGTGATGGTTAATAGCTCCACAAAGAGGTCCTTCAAGTTCTAGCACCTCCCACCTTCTTTGATAAGCTTCTTACACCTCTAGATCACCTTGGATTGCTAGGAAATGAAGTGAAAAAGATGGACGTATGTGGGTGTGTTTGAGCCGAGGCCAAAGGAGAGGAGGAAGAAGGTTGATGGTGGTTTGTGAGTGTTAGAAAGTTAAGGACTAAAATGTGACAACCCTCGCTAAACCAGGTATCCGTACGACTTAATTAATAATTAATTATTGCTTAATTACTGTGCTTGCTTGAACTTGTGAATAAACTGCTACTTGAATACTAATACATGTACTTACTTGCATCATACTTTACTTACCGTCACTACATTATTTACATGCTGAACCTTAGTGACAAACATGATGCACAAAAAGCACAGTAGCACTATAACGGATAACTTATTGAACATGCTGATAAAGCCAGCATCAGGCAAACACTGCCTCTAAGGCCTGTAAGAGCCTGAAATATTTTGCTACACTAGTAGTGAGTGTAGGGGTATAAGGGTTGTAGAACTGCGTCTCTAGGAATAAGTTACAATGACTGGATGTGCCTAAAACGTACTCTAAGTACAAAATTCAGCTTTTAGCTAACTAATAAAGTGCCAAAACATGAGAAAAATATTACTAGACACTTTCCAAAGTGTCAGAAATGAGTTGTGTCGCTAAAAAAGGGTATTAACGGCACTTTAAAGCTTTGTTAAGCACTTTAACGGATTACTATCCAACCGAACAACCGGACTATACCCGGGACATGAAAATATGGCCATAAACATTATTGGTCTTTTTCTGAGCCAGTTAGGGTCCCCGAATACCCTAACACCCGCTATAAAACACTACACGCAACTAACCAAGTTAACTACTTAACTAACCTACTTATCTTAACTAGTAGCTAACTAATACTTGGAAACAAACTAGAACCCCCCCCCCCCCCATGGCCGATTTCGGTCCCCATGTAACTAGAACAAGTACCACTTTTGATTATTATATAACCTCTTGTCCCATATCTAGATGACAATGAATCCATTCGATTATAACACTAAGTATTGCCTATAAGAACTTGGTAATGCACATAAGAATAATCAACACATAACACCACACAAAAACTCTCCTCTCTTGCTCTCTAAGTCTCGGCCGAACACCCCCCTCCCCTACATCCATTTTCGAGTTTAGTTCATTCCATTCCAACATCATACAAGCTTCAAGGATCACGTATTAGGAGGCTTGGTGCACTCGGAGTTTGAAGGACCTCTCTCTCTAGCTTTTATCCACCTCATTTGCGCGTAGATTCTTCCCTAGCCTCGAGCTAGTGGTATGATGTTTAAATCCCTATCTTGAACTAATCTAAAGTGGTTAATATGTGGTGTAATGATTAAAACTCGAAATCTTACAAAATGGTGCATTAAAGTCTACTAAAAACATGAAAAATGATGGTTAAAAGCTCACTAGTTGTGTAAATGTTGTAGTAATTGAAATTTGTGATTATTGAGACCCGATCTATGTTGTGGTAGCTCGGATCATCACTTAACCCGGTTTGGTCATGATCACGAATCATGACATAAGGTTGTTTTGAATAGAACAAGGGTTAAAGGATGAACTCTACCACACATAAATCATGAACTTGTGTAAAAGCGATTTTGTTTGTGAAATAGTGTTTAAAACTAGTAGATCTACGTATCTACAAGTGGTATTTTCAAAGGACCAAGTGTCAAGAGAAAACATACTTTTAAAGACGGATCTTACACTAACACGAATGGTTTTTAGAACACACAACTGTGTAAACACTTGTGTAACACAAAGTTTCGACAAAATAACTATTTTTGAAAAAGATGACGAGAAGTTGTAAAGACGGAACTTCCATAAAAAAACGAGATTTTTACAAAATCGGATAGTTTCATATAAAGATCCACTAAAAGTAATGAGATTTACTTCACAGTTTGGATAAATCACAAGTTCATGAAATTTATGCGATTTATATACATATTTTGACTAGTTCGTGATTTGAACATTGTTTTGGTTGATTGAGAAAATTGTTGGTTGATTTGTAAAAGAAAATGATACGCTTGAAAGCGTGGCCACCTCCAGTTACAGAGGAAACTCTGGCGAAATTTTTCCAAAAAGCCTAACACTTAGAAATATTTTCACTATAAGTGTTAGAAAGACATTTTGACTTGTTTTCAAAATATAAATTTCGCCACGACTATATTTACAAAACATCGGAGGTGGGATTTTCACAAAATAAAACGTGATACATATATATATTTAGTATATATTCTTCTTTCACAACATCACTTGTATAAGTGTTTATGGTTATTTTGTGAACTACGTAAATATTATTTTTAGAGTAAAAATAATATTACTAAGTATTATTTTGGGAAAATCACATGTATTAAAATATAATATTTTTGGGAAGAATATTTATATTTTGGAGTTAGGAATAAAATATATTAAGTGAGACTTAATAGTGTAATTTGAATGTTACGAACACACATGTATTAAATCCCCCATCCTTGGGAAGGAGAATAACTACCAAGCATATACAGAATGTAAACACGAAATAGTTGCCTAACTATTTCCCAAAAACTTAAACCATGAAGCTAAGGCACGGCCATCCGTCTAATAGAATTAGTACGTGTAGGTCGTCACACAGCTGTTTGATTTGGAGGCATACTTGGTAGAGACGCACCACGGTGAGTTCATGTCCCCCTTTTTCTCTAACTGTTTTCAGTTTTCTTAACTACGGGGGTGAAATACATGTTACTTTGATTACAAGTACTTTATACATGGTATGGTTAGCGTAAGGAGGTTTACTACTTAGATCATGTGAGTGGGTAGGAGCAATATGAGGCCATTAGTCCTCATAACGGGACCGAGGGACAGGAGCGGTAGATCTATCTGGGTGTAGCGAGCCCAGCCCCAGGCCAAACTAGAAACGGACCTTGGGGTGACTTTGTCCACATACTAATGCCGTGGCGAAATCTGCTAGGTTTGAGTCTCCCTATTTGCACTTCACATATATCAGTGGCCTTGCAAACCATTGGTGATCTCAATTCCCTTATTTGCTACATACCAAGACTATTTTTATACTCACAAAGGTTTACTTACTCACTTACACATGAACTCGCTCAACATTATTGTTGATTTTTCAACTTACATGTATTTCAGGAAATTAAAGATCTGGCGCGGTATGTTATGTTTTCCCACTGCATAAGGGTTCCAAGGTCATCCCAGTTTAGGAAATGTGACTCTTTCCTGGACAAGTCACAAATCTTAAACTGCGTTTATTTCATGTTGATGTTTATGTTTTTCAAGACAATGTTTTATGTTACGATGTTGTAAGTCTCTAAGACAATGGTATGTTACTCTGGTTTTAAAACTTAATCAAATGGATGATCTTGCATGGTTTTATTTCATATAGCTTTGTTATGGTTAAGCTATGGTATTAAGAAGTCACACCAAAATTAACCACGCTTCCGCAAAGCCAGGGTGTGACAGCTTGGTATCATAGCTCTGATCATAGCGAACTAGGATTCTTTCTCGAGTCTAGACTATGATCACTAGGGCTCTCACGAAAACATTTTTACTGCATACCACTTAAGTCCAGATCCAAAACTTTTTACAAACAAATGTTGAGCACATTTTATTTATTTATTATAGGCTCAGTCTAGAAAGGCTGAGGCTCGGTCTGAGAGGCCGAGGCTCGGTCTGAGAGATCGAGGTAGATGGCTAGTGGGACTAGGAGAATTGGCTAGTGGGACTAGGAAGAGCAATCTGAGAGGCTGGGAGAATTGGCTAGTGGGACTAGGAGAAATTGGCTAGTGGGACTAGGAAGAGCAGTCTGAGAGGCTGGGAGGCTAGTGGGACTAGGAGAACTATTTGAATGCTTACTTGGTGACTTATGTGATTATATGATTGTATGATTGATTGACTGTTTGTGCATGTTTGTGTTTATGTTACAGACACCATGGACACCTCTGGCACTGGTGATTCAGACACCACAGGACCTAGACCTATAGTATCGGACGACCTAGAGTCTTCTGAGCGCGAGGTTCACACATCCGACGTTACGAGCACGGACGAGGATGATTTCCAGCCCTTCGCTTTACCTGATGGTGCTGATGAGCTCGCTGATGGCCCTTTGGCCGGGGACCTACCGTTAGTGGAGATCCCTGCTCCCATACCCTTAGCTGTTTATCCTGCCTATGATTTGCTTCTCGACGCCGATGATGACGACGACGTCGATCTTTTTGATGACGAGCCTTTGGAGGATGAGGTTCAGGGCGAGGCCCTTCTTGCTGCTGGTGATCTTTTGTTGATCGCAGATGCTCCCGCAGAGGAGTCACCTGCTCACTCTCCGGTCCCAGACTCTTTCGAGTCTGTGGCCTCCGCACCTTCACACACTCAGAGTGCGCAGCACTTTTCTCATGGATCAGATCCCGACCAGGCATCCTCTGTTGCCCCTATTCCTAGCTTTGCTTTCGACCATGATGATATGGAGGATTCCGATCCTGTCTTTCCCCCAGGATTCGACCCAGATGAGGATATAGAGTTTATACCCATGGATCAGCCTATGGAGGATCCAGTCGACCCAGTTGACCCCATCGATCCCGAGTTTGATTTTGAGATGGCCTTTGATGAGCCCGAGCAGCCACTAGACCCTGCTCCTGACCCAGTACTTGAGCATGACCCAGTTCATGCTGACGCACCTATTTTTGAGCCTGTCATTACTGACCCACCTATTGATGATCACCCTATAGATGCTCCGTTGTTGGAGGGCGATCATGTCTTTGCTGCTGATCATGTTGATCCCCCACTCATTGCTGATGCACCCGTTGACCCTCTTGTTGTACCTCACCATGATCCTATGCCAGCCCAGTTTGATCGTGCGCTTTTTGAGGCACGGATCGACCCCCGAGACGAGCACGCCCAGTGTGGGTGGATTCCTGCTGATGACGAGGTTCCACCTATTCCTCCTCAGATCCCTGATACTCGTCACATTGATACTTCTTTTTCATTTCCTCAGTTTACACCTCCGGCACGAGCTGGAGAAGGTTCTTCGGCTCACCCTTTTGGACATGTACCGGTATCTATCTCTGCTATACCACCGTCTACTACTTTTCCCCCTGTTTCACCATTTCATGTGGCACCTTTTGATCCCACCAGTGAGCCGTTCCTTTGGGCACCACACTCTGCTATGCCACCGACTGACCCCTACCATTCTTTCCATATAGGGTATACTATTGAGGACGTTTTGATGTCTTTTGTCGCCCAGCACGAGGCACACACACAGCGCATTCAGGAGCTTGAGAGAGCTCAGACGCCGCCGTGTCAGTGCCAGGGTCAGACCCACTCTCCGTTGCAGCCCTCTCGACCTGTTCCACCAGACTATGCCGCACGCCTTTTTGCCCTGGTGCAGCAGGTTGCTTCATTCTTACGCACCCAGAGAGCCATGGAGGAGGACTGGCTCCATTTGCGCCGCTTGTTTTACACTCACTTTCCCCCTCCTCCACCGCCATCCGTGTAGAGCTCTTCAGTACCGTATGGGTAGACGCTGGTGAGAAGACGGCGATTGCTTTCGACTGCACAGCATTTTTGGAGACTACATTATGATTCTGATTTTTGTTGACATGTATTTGATGTATTGACACTGATTCGATATAGTTTTTGGACTAGGGTGATGTAGCCCTTAGTCGACTGATGTTGTATGACACTGTGATGTACTTGTACGCTTACTATGTGGTCTCGATATATGGCAATCGCAGTATTCTCACCATACTTGATGCTTGATTTGATTATTTATATTCTATGACATGGGATGTTGTGTGATTGATATGATTATAACATGAGATGTTATGTACTATTACTATCATAAAGCGTATGTATTATAACTATGGCCTGACCGACGTAAACACATCTTTTAGAAGATGCCGCCGAGACGTGAGACACACATGCCTACTAATGAGGCAGAACTCCAGCAAATTATCGCTGCTGCCATTGCACAATACGCCGCCTCTCAAGGAGGGACTAGTGGAAGCAACACTGGCAACAACAATAATCCACCTCATGGTAATACTAAGTCATTTAGACATACCATGACCTAATGGGATATCTTTAGCAATGATGCTAATGCCAATCGTATGTTATAACGTATGTGCAGGATGCACCTACAAGCAGTTTCTAGACTGCAAACCGGTCAACTTTGATGGCACAGGAGGTGCTGTCGCCTTTGTTCGTTGGGCCGAGAAAACTGAATCTGTTCTTCGCATGAGTAAATGCGCACTAGATCAGCAAGTCACCTATATCTCAGGGCTATTCTTGGATGGAGCCCTCTCTTGGTGGAATCTGCAAGTACAGACACTTGGTGAAGCTGCTGCCTACGCGCTAACCTGGACCGAACTGAAGGAACTTATGCGCAGGAAGTACTGCTCTCGCGCGGAAATCCAAAGATTGGAAACCGAGTTCTGGCACTTGAAAATGGACGGTCCAAAGATCGCAGAATACGTTCAAAGGTTCCATGACTTATCGCATGTGGTACCCTACATGGTCACTCCGGAGTTCAAGCGGATTGAACGTTTCATTTGGGGATTAGCTCCTCAAATCATAAGCATGGTGACCTCATCCAAGCCTGCGACCATTACTGAAGCGATCGATTTGAGCGTGGCTCTCACAGAGGAGGCCATTTGCCTGAACAAGTTTGATGATGCTGAGCTTAAGAAGAAAGAGACTCACGTCGAGTCATTAGGAGGTAACAAACGGAAGTTCTCAAACTTCAAGCAGGGCGCCAGTGTGGCGGTTAAGAAAGGAGGATCAGGCACGCCAGCTCAGGTTACAGCTGGTAGTGGAAAGAAAGGAAAAGGATATCAGGGCACCCAGCCCAAGTGTAATACCTGTCAACGCCATCATACTGGCCATTGTAGTGTGAAAGTATGCGAAGCATGTGGAAAGCCGGGCCACTTGAAGGATTCTTGTTGGGCTAATGCTGGCCGGGGAGGCCAAGGAGGATTTGGGAATAGAAATAATAATCGTGGTGGTAATCGCTCACAAGGAAATAATGGAGGAAACGGGAATCGAGGCAACATTGCGAATCAAGCGGGAAATGCGAACCAAAACAACAACCAAGCTGGAAATGGAGGTGGAAACGGGCAAAGACTTGGATGCTTTAACTGCGGTGATATTGGGCATTTCAAGAAGAACTGCCCAGAATTAAACCAAGCCCGTGGAAGAGTGTTCCAAATCGAAGCAAGGGAAGCGCGCCAGGACCCCAATGTCGTTACTGGTACGTTCCCTGAAAATCAACGCTATGCATCCGTTTTATTTGATACTGGTGCCGATTATAGCTTCGTGTCGTTAGAATTTAAGAATATGCTTGGTTTAGCCGCTAATAAATTAGAAATTCCCTACTCAATCGAATTGGCTAATGGGAAGTTAGTAGAAGCCAACGAAGTTATCAGAGGCTGTGTGATCGAATTGGGAGAGCGTGAGTTTGCTTTGGATCTACTACCAGTCCAGTTGGGAAGCTTCGACGTGGTGGTAGGAATGGATTGGTTATCAGGCAACAAGGCTGAGGTAGTTTGTCACGAAAAGGTTGTTCGTATCCCAACCGAAGATGGCGAAACAATTGTGGTTCACAGGGAGAAGCGTGATACGCCGTTAAGGATTATCAGCTGCCTGAAAGCGCGAAAGTGTTTGCAGAAGGGATGTGTTGCCTTCCTGGCACACATTGTGGATAAAAAGGCTGCTGAGCCGAGAATCGAAGACATCCCTGTCGTGCGAGAATATCCAGAAGTCTTCCCAGAGGACTTACCTGGACTGCCACCTCAGAGACAAGTAGAGTTCCGCATTGACTTAGTTCCAGGCGCCGCGCCTGTGGCTAAGGCACCTTATAGACTTGCTCCGTCTGAAATGCAGGAACTGTCGACACAACTTCAAGAGTTGTTAGACAAGGGATTTATCCGACCAAGCTTCTCGCCTTGGGGAGCTCCGGTCCTATTTGTTAAGAAAAAGGACGGTAGTTTTCGTATGTGCATCGACTACCGGGAGCTGAACAAGCTGACGATCAAGAATAGATATCCTCTGCCAAGAATCGATGATCTGTTTGACCAACTACAAGGCTCAAGCTTTTATTCAAAGATCGATCTTCGATCTGGATACCATCAGTTAAGGATACAAGAGGAGAGTATCCCGAAGACAGCCTTCAGAACTCGTTATGGACACTACGAGTTCCTTGTTATGCCGTTTGGTTTGACAAACGCACCTGCAGTCTTTATGGATTTGATGAATAGAGTTTGCAAGCCGTACTTGGACAAGTTCGTGATTGTGTTTATCGACGACATCTTGATTTATTCAAGAACAAAGGCCGAGCACGAACAGCATCTAAGAGCTATTTTGGAGCTGCTGAAGAAGGAACAGTTGTATGCCAAATTCTCCAAGTGCGAATTTTGGCTACGTGAAGTTCAATTTCTTGGACACGTGGTAAATGGAGACGGAATCCACGTGGATCCAACCAAGATCGAAGCGATCAAGAATTGGGAAACGCCAAAGACGCCAACCGAGATTCGACAATTCTTGGGTTTGGCTGGCTACTATCGAAGGTTCATTGAGGATTTTTCGAAGATCGCTCAACCATTGACGCTCCTCACGCAGAAAGATAAGAAGTTTGATTGGGGAATCAAACAAGAAGAAGCGTTCCAGATATTGAAGGATAAGCTCTGCAATGCGCCAATCTTAGCACTACCGGAAGGTACAGATGATTTTGTGGTATACTGTGACGCTTCACGCCAAGGATTGGGTTGCGTGTTGATGCAACGCCAAAAGGTTATTGCTTACGCATCGCGTCAATTGAAAGTGCATGAAAAGAACTATACCACACATGATTTGGAACTTGGCGCAGTGGTATTTGCATTAAAGATCTGGAGACACTACCTTTATGGTACAAAGTGTACAGTCTTTACGGATCACAAGAGCCTACAACACATATTCAACCAGAAGGAGCTGAATATGAGGCAAAGACGATGGGTTGAGTTGCTGAACGATTACGACTGCGAGATAAAGTATCATCCAGGGAAGGCGAATGTAGTCACCGATGCCCTAAGTCGAAAGGAGAGGATCAAGCCCATAAGGGTTAGGGCTTTAGAAATGATTATCCGAACCGATCTTTCCTTGCGCATTCGTGCCGCACAGAAAGAAGCTCTCAAGGAAGGAAACCTTGAAGAAGAATATCTCCGTGGGATGGAGAAGCTTTTGGTACCAAACGAGGAAGGAACGTTATGTTTTGAGAAAAGGATTTGGGTTCCTTTGTTTGGAGGTTTAAGGAAGGTTATTTTCGATGAAGCTCACAAGTCGCGGTACTCTATTCACCCTGGAGCGGATAAGATGTACCAGGATCTCAAAGATTATTATTGGTGGCCTAGGATGAAAGGCGATGTTGCTGTTTATGTGAGCAAATGTTTAACGTGCGCTAAGGTTAAAGCCGAATACCAGAAGCCTTCAGGACTTCTGCAACAACCTGAGATTCCCAAGTGGAAATGGGAACAAATCTCCATGGATTTTGTTACAAAGCTGCCAAGAACACCAAGAGGCCATGACACTATTTGGGTAATAGTGGACCGATTAACGAAGTCAGCACACTTCTTACCTATCAGAGAAAAGGATAACACGAGCAAGTTGGCTGAGATATACATGAGAGAGATCGTCGCACGTCATGGAGTGCCTCTCTCGATCATCTCGGATAGAGACGGAAGGTTTGTGTCAAGGATATGGCAATCCTTCCAAGAAGCCTTTGGCTCACAATTGAATCTGAGCACTGCGTTTCATCCGCAAACTGACGGTCAAAGCGAGCGAACGATACAGACTTTGGAAGACATGCTGAGAGCGTGTGTTATGGATTTGGGCGGTAGCTGGGATAAGCATTTGCCTTTGGTCGAATTTTCATACAACAATAGCTACCACACCAGTATTGGTGCCGCGCCATTTGAAGCCCTTTACGGACGCAAGTGCCGATCACCCTTATGTTGGGCTGACGCAGGTGATAGGCAGCTTGCTGGTCCCGAAATCGTCCAAGAGACGACAGACAAGATTGCGCAGATTCTAAAACGCATCGAAGCAGCTCGCCACAGACAGAAGGCCTATGCGGATCCGAACCGGAAACATGTGGAATTCCAAGTTGGAGAAATGGTGTTATTGAAAGTTTCACCCTGGAAGGGTGTGGCACGCTTCGGAAAGCGTGGGAAGTTAAATCCGCGCTACATTGGTCCTTTCAGAATTCAGGAAAGAATAGGACTGGTAGCATACAAGTTGGACCTACCTGCTGAACTCCATTCAGTCCACGATACATTTCATGTATCCAACCTAAAGAAAAGTCCAACTCAAGATGACATTGCCATTCCCATCGACGAGATCCATGTTGACGACACGCTCCATTTCGTTGAAGAACCGGTTGAGGTTACAGATTGGAAGGTAAACAAGACCCGCCGGAGCAGTGTCAAGCTCGTCAAAGTTCGTTGGAATGCCAGACACGGTCCTGAGTACACCTGGGAGCGTGAGGACCGGATGAAAGAGAAATACCCCCACCTATTTCCTAAGAACCCTGCGTCTACAAGCAGAACTTAAAATTTCGGGACGAAATTTTTCTAACGGGGGGAGAATGTGACAACCCTCACTAAACCAGGTATCCGTACGACTTAATTAATAATTAATTACTGCTTAATTACTGTGCTTGCTTGAACTTGTGAATAAACTGCTACTTGAATACTGATACATGTGCTTACTTGCATCATACTTTACTTACCGTCACTACATTATTTACATGCTGAACCTTAGTGACAAACATGATGCACAAAAAGCACAGTAGCACTATAACGGATAACCTATTGAACATGCTGATAAAGCCAGCATCAGGCAAACACTGCCTCTAAGGCTTGTAAGAGCCTAAAATATTTTGCTACACTAGTAGTGAGTGTAGGGGTATAAGGGTTGTAGAACTGTGTCTCTAGGAATAAGTTACAATGACTGGATGTGCCTAAAACGTACTCTAAGTACAAAATTCAGCTTTTAGCTAACTAATAAAGTGCCAAAACATGAGAAAAATATTACTAGACACTTTCCAAAGTGTCAGAAATGAGTTGTGTCACAAAAAAAGGGTATTAACGACACTTTAAAGCTTTGTTAAGCACTTTAACGGATTACTATCCAACCGAACAACCAGACTATACCCGGGACATGAAAATATGGCCATAAACATTATTGGTCTTTTTCTGAGCCAGTTAGGGTCCCCGAATACCCTAACACCCGCTATAAAACACTACACGCAACTAACCACGTTAACTACTTAACTAACCTACTTATCTTAACTAGTAGCTAACTAATACTTGGAAACAAACTAGAACCCCCCCCCCCCCCCATGGCCGATTTCGGTCCCCATGTAACTAGAACAAGTACCACTTTTGATTATTATATAACCTCTTGTCCCATATCTAGATGACAATGAATCCATTCGATTATAACACTAAGTATTGCCTATAAGAACTTGGTAATGCACATAAGAATAATCAACACATAACACCACACAAAAACTCTCCTCTCTTGCTCTCTAAGTCTCGGCCGAACACCCCCCTCCCCTACATCCATTTTCGAGTTTAGTTCATTCCATTCCAACATCATACAAGCTTCAAGGATCACGTATTAGGAGGCTTGGTGCACTCGGAGTTTGAAGGACCTCTCTCTCTAGCTTTTATCCACCTCATTTGCGCGTAGATTCTTCCCTAGCCTCGAGCTAGTGGTATGATGTTTAAATCCCTATCTTGAACTAATCTAAAGCGGTTAATATGTGGTGTAATGAGTAAAACTCGAAATCTTACAAAATGGTTCATTAAAGTCTACTAAAAACATGAAAAATGATGGTTAAAAGCTCACTAGTTGTGTAAATGTTGTAGTAATTGAAATTTGTGATTATTGAGACCCGATCTATGTTGTGGTAGCTCGGATCATCACTTAACCCGGTTTGGTCATGATCACGAATCATGACATAAGGTTGTTTTGAATAGAACAAGGGTTAAAGGATGAACTCTACCACACATAAATCATGAACTTGTGTAAAAGCGATTTTGTTTGTGAAATAGTGTTTAAAACTAGTAGATCTACGTATCTACAAGTGGTATTTTCAAAGGACCAAGTGTCAAGAGAAAACATACTTTTAAAGACGGATCTTACACTAACACGAATGGTTTTTAGAACACACAACTGTGTAAACACTTGTGTAACACAAAGTTTCGACAAAATAACTATTTTTGAAAAAGATGACGAGAAGTTGTAAAGACGGAACTTCCATAAAAAAACGAGATTTTTACAAAATCGGATAGTTTCATATAAAGATCCACTAAAAGTAATGAGATTTACTTCACAGTTTGGATAAATCACAAGTTCATGAAATTTATGCGATTTATATACATATTTTGACTAGTTCGTGATTTGAACATTGTTTTGGTTGATTGAGAAAATTGTTGGTTGATTTGTAAAAGAAAATGATACGCTTGAAAGCGTGGCCACCTCCAGTTACAGAGGAAACTCTGGCGAAATTTTTCCAAAAAGCCTAACACTTAGAAATATTTTCACTATAAGTGTTAGAAAGACATTTTGACTTGTTTTCAAAATATAAATTTCGCCACGACTATATTTACAAAACATCGGAGGTGGGATTTTCACAAAATAAAACGTGATACATATATATATTTAGTATATATTCTTCTTTCACAACATCACTTGTATAAGTGTTTATGATTATTTTGTGAACTACGTAAATATTATTTTTAGAGTAAAAATAATATTACTAAGTATTATTTTGGGAAAATCACATGTATTAAAATATAATATTTTTGGGAAGAATATTTATATTTTGGAGTTAGGAATAAAATATATTAAGTGAGACTTAATAGTGTAATTTGAATGTTACGAACACACATGTATTAAATCCCCCATCCTTGGGAAGGAGAATAACTACCAAGCATATACAGAATGTAAACACGAAATAGTTGCCTAACTATTTCCCAAAAACTTAAACCATGAAGCTAAGGCACGGCCATCCGTCTAATAGAATTAGTACGTGTAGGTCGTCACACAGCTGTTTGATTTGGAGGCATACTTGGTAGAGACGCACCACGGTGAGTTCATGTCCCCCTTTTTCTCTAACTGTTTTCAGTTTTCTTAACTACGGGGGTGAAATACATGTTACTTTGATTACAAGTACTTTATACATGGTATGGTTAGCGTAAGGAGGTTTACTACTTAGATCATGTGAGTGGGTAGGAGCAATATGAGGCCATTAGTCCTCATAACGGGACCGAGGGACAGGAGCGGTAGATCTATCTGGGTGTAGCGAGCCCAGCCCCAGGCCAAACTAGAAACGGACCTTGGGGTGACTTTGTCCACATACTAATGCCGTGGCGAAATCTGCTAGGTTTGAGTCTCCCTATTTGCACTTCACATATATCAGTGGCCTTGCAAACCATTGGTGATCTCAATTCCCTTATTTGCTACATACCAAGACTATTTTTATACTCACAAAGGTTTACTTACTCACTTACACATGAACTCGCTCAACATTATTGTTGATTTTTCAACTTACATGTATTTCAGGAAATTAAAGATCTGGCGCGGTATGTTATGTTTTCCCACTGCATAAGGGTTCCAAGGTCATCCCAGTTTAGGAAATGTGACTCTTTCCTGGACAAGTCACAAATCTTAAACTGCGTTTATTTCATGTTGATGTTTATGTTTTTCAAGACAATGTTTTATGTTACGATGTTGTAAGTCTCTAAGACAATGGTATGTTACTCTGGTTTTAAAACTTAATCAAATGGATGATCTTGCATGGTTTTATTTCATATAGCTTTGTTATGGTTAAGCTATGGTATTAAGAAGTCACACCAAAATTAACCACGCTTCCGCAAAGCCAGGGTGTGACAGCTTGGTATCATAGCTCTGATCATAGCGAACTAGGATTCTTTCTCGAGTCTAGACTATGATCACTAGGGCTCTCACGAAAACATTTTTACTGCATACCACTTAAGTCCAGATCCAAAACTTTTTACAAACAAATGTTGAGCACATTTTATTTATTTATTATAGGCTCAGTCTAGAAAGGCTGAGGCTCGGTCTGAGAGGCCGAGGCTCGGTCTGAGAGATCGAGGTAGATGGCTAGTGGGACTAGGAGAATTGGCTAGTGGGACTAGGAAGAGCAATCTGAGAGGCTGGGAGAATTGGCTAGTGGGACTAGGAGAAATTGGCTAGTGGGACTAGGAAGAGCAGTCTGAGAGGCTGGGAGGCTAGTGGGACTAGGAGAACTATTTGAATGCTTACTTGGTGACTTATGTGATTATATGATTGTATGATTGATTGACTGTTTGTGCATGTTTGTGTTTATGTTACAGACACCATGGACACCTCTGGCACTGGTGATTCAGACACCACAGGACCTAGACCTATAGTATCGGACGACCTAGAGTCTTCTGAGCGCGAGGTTCACACATCCGACGTTACGAGCACGGACGAGGATGATTTCCAGCCCTTCGCTTTACCTGATGGTGCTGATGAGCTCGCTGATGGCCCTTTGGCCGGGGACCTACCGTTAGTGGAGATCCCTGCTCCCATACCCTTAGCTGTTTATCCTGCCTATGATTTGCTTCTCGACGCCGATGATGACGACGACGTCGATCTTTTTGATGACGAGCCTTTGGAGGATGAGGTTCAGGGCGAGGCCCTTCTTGCTGCTGGTGATCTTTTGTTGATCGCAGATGCTCCCGCAGAGGAGTCACCTGCTCACTCTCCGGTCCCAGACTCTTTCGAGTCTGTGGCCTCCGCACCTTCACACACTCAGAGTGCGCAGCACTTTTCTCATGGATCAGATCCCGACCAGGCATCCTCTGTTGCCCCTATTCCTAGCTTTGCTTTTGACCATGATGATATGGAGGATTCCGATCCTGTCTTTCCCCCAGGATTCGACCCAGATGAGGATATAGAGTTTATACCCATGGATCAGCCTATGGAGGATCCAGTCGACCCAGTTGACCCCATCGATCCCGAGTTTGATTTTGAGATGGCCTTTGATGAGCCCGAGCAGCCACTAGACCCTGCTCCTGACCCAGTACTTGAGCATGACCCAGTTCATGCTGACGCACCTATTTTTGAGCCTGTCATTACTGACCCACCTATTGATGATCACCCTATAGATGCTCCGTTGTTGGAGGGCGATCATGTCTTTGCTGCTGATCATGTTGATCCCCCACTCATTGCTGATGCACCCGTTGACCCTCTTGTTGTACCTCACCATGATCCTATGCCAGCCCAGTTTGATCGTGCGCTTTTTGAGGCACGGATCGACCCCCGAGACGAGCACGCCCAGTGTGGGTGGATTCCTGCTGATGACGAGGTTCCACCTATTCCTCCTCAGATCCCTGATACTCGTCACATTGATACTTCTTTTTCATTTCCTCAGTTTACACCTCCGGCACGAGCTGGAGAAGGTTCTTCGGCTCACCCTTTTGGACATGTACCGGTATCTATCTCTGCTATACCACCGTCTACTACTTTTCCCCCTGTTTCACCATTTCATGTGGCACCTTTTGATCCCACCAGTGAGCCGTTCCTTTGGGCACCACACTCTGCTATGCCACCGACTGACCCCTACCATTCTTTCCATATAGGGTATACTATTGAGGACGTTTTGATGTCTTTTGTCGCCCAGCACGAGGCACACACACAGCGCATTCAGGAGCTTGAGAGAGCTCAGACGCCGCCGTGTCAGTGCCAGGGTCAGACCCACTCTCCGTTGCAGCCCTCTCGACCTGTTCCACCAGACTATGCCGCACGCCTTTTTGCCCTGGTGCAGCAGGTTGCTTCATTCTTACGCACCCAGAGAGCCATGGAGGAGGACTGGCTCCATTTGCGCCGCTTGTTTTACACTCACTTTCCCCCTCCTCCACCGCCATCCGTGTAGAGCTCTTCAGTACCGTATGGGTAGACGCTGGTGAGAAGACGGCGATTGCTTTCGACTGCACAGCATTTTTGGAGACTACATTATGATTCTGATTTTTGTTGACATGTATTTGATGTATTGACACTGATTCGATATTTTCACTATAAGTGTTAGAAAGACATTTTGACTTGTTTTCAAAATATAAATTTCGCCACGACTATATTTACAAAACATCGGAGGTGGGATTTTCACAAAATAAAACGTGATACATATATATATTTAGTATATATTCTTCTTTCACAACATCACTTGTATAAGTGTTTATGATTATTTTGTGAACTACGTAAATATTATTTTTAGAGTAAAAATAATATTACTAAGTATTATTTTGGGAAAATCACATGTATTAAAATATAATATTTTTGGGAAGAATATTTATATTTTGGAGTTAGGAATAAAATATATTAAGTGAGACTTAATAGTGTAATTTGAATGTTACGAACACACATGTATTAAATCCCCCATCCTTGGGAAGGAGAATAACTACCAAGCATATACAGAATGTAAACACGAAATAGTTGCCTAACTATTTCCCAAAAACTT
>JARYGA010040277.1:0-24052 GCA_030545235.1 Helianthus tuberosus | reverse complement strand
TATATATATCAGATGGAAAACGCTAATAATGAACCAGTAAACGAGGTTAACCAATCTGAGCAACACCCGGAAGATCAATTTATGACTAGGCAAGATATAGAAAATATCGTTGCTCAAGGAATAGCCAATGCTATTCCAGCAATCCTTGCTGCTGCCCAGAAACCTGTTGAACCTCAACAAATCATTCCTAGCAAACGTAATTCTGAAGATAACTTCAGTAATAGTATAAACGGAGGGGGTAATCATACTAATCACGAGAATGATCCACGGCAGGCTCCGCTTCCTAAGAAAATGAAAGCTGCAACGCCCGGTTGCACTTACAAAGAATTTCTTGCTTGTAAACCAGCTGAGTTTGCAGGCAATGAAGGGGCGACTGCGGCACTGCGTTGGTTAGAGAAAACCAAGGTAGTAATTACAACAAGTAAATGTACCAAGGACGACAAGGTCATGTATGCGTCGAATCTTTTCAAAGAAGGGGCGCTAGAATGGTGGAATACAGTACTTCAATCCAAAGGAAGAAACATGGCCTATGCCATGAGTTGGGAAGAATTTAAGCAATTAATAGAAAGAAAATTCTGTCCCGAATACGAAAAAGAACAAATGGAAAATAAATTCCTAAACCATCGAATGGTGGGTGTAGACTGTCGAGGATATACTTCGACATTCTTTGAGTATGCGAGAGTAGTACCAACCCTGTCTTCTCCAGAACCAGTGCTTATTTCTCGCTATATTTGGGGATTGATTGGCGAAATCCGCAATATCGTTAAAGCTGTGAGACCTCGCACTATTGACGATGCGGTAGAATTAGCTAACACCCTAACTGACGAACTAGTACGCACAAGAGATGAAAATAGGAAAAAGAAACTGGCTCAGAAAATTACCCAAGGATTTCGTGTGGGTAATAATAGCAACTTCAAGAAAAGAGGAACGGGGCAATCCTCAACTCCGCCATTCTGCAGAAATTGCAAAAAGAAACATTATGGAAGATGTAATGTAATCTGCAACTTTTGCAAAATGGTAGGACACCGCGAAGAAAACTGCAGAAAGAAAACAAGGGTCTGCTATAATTGTGGTGAAGCGGGACATTTTAAACCAGAATGCCCTAAATTGGTTAAACCAGCAGACAATAAAGCCAAACCGACTGACGGAGCTACCAAGAAGAATGCAAGAGCATTCCAGCTGACCACTCAAGAAGCAGAACTCATTCCAGATGTGATAGCTGGTACGTTCCTAGTTCACAACATTTACGCAAAAGTATTATTTGACTCTGGTGCAAACCAAAGTTTTATAAATACTTCATTCTGCCAAGCTCTTAACTTACCCTTAACCAACCTTAGGCAGATTTTTACAGTCGAAACAACAGATGGGAATTTTATTAACATAGATAAGGTTTTGCAAAAAGAAAATATAGAACTTTCAGGTTATAAATTTCATGCAAACCTATTACCAATGAATCTAGCTGGGTTCGATGTTGTGTTAGGAATGGATTGGTTAGTAGCCAACCATGCTCGAATCCTTTGTGATAAGAACTCTATAGAAATTCGGGCACCTACCGGAGAAGTGATTGTGATTACAGGAGATAAGCCACGTAAACCCATGAAGTTCATTTCAGTAATGAAAGTTGCTAGTTATGAACGAAAGCAAGGAATAGTATATATGATTTCAGTAATCATTAGTACTAAAGATAAAGAACTTAAGGAGATTCCTGTAGTCTTAGAATACCCAGATGTATTCCCAGAAGAGTTACCAGGATTACCACCAGATAGGGAGGTAGAATTTAGGATTAATTTAATTCCTGGAACTACACCGATAGCCAAATCACCTTATCGGTTAGCACCCACTGAAATGCTAGAACTGAAAACGCAATTAGATGAATTACTAAGTAAAGGATTCATACAACCTAGTTCATCCCCTTGGGGAGCACCAGTGTTGTTTGTAAAGAAAAAGGATGGTTCGATGCGAATGTGTATCGATTATAAAGAATTGAATAAGGTTACAATTAAAAATCGATACCCATTACCTAGGATTGATGATCTTTTCGATCAACTTCAAGGAGCTAAATATTTTTCTAAGATCGACTTACGCTCCGGATATCATCAATTAAAGGTACAAGAAGAAGACATACCTAAAACTGCTTTCAGAACTAGGTATGGTCATTACGAGTTTACAGTCATGCCCTTTGGACTAACAAATGCACCTGCTGCATTCATGGACATGATGAATAGGATCTGTAAACCGTATTTGGATAAATTTGTAATTGTCTTCATCGACGATATACTTATTTATTCCAAAAGTCAGAATGAGCATTGTCAGCACTTGCATGCACTCTTAACTTTGTTAAGAAAAGAAAAACTTTACGCCAAATTCTCGAAATGTGAATTTTGGCTACAGGAAGTGCAATTCTTAGGACACATGGTGAATCATGAAGGAATTCACGTAGATCCTGCTAAGATAGAAGCAATCACCAAATGGAAGGTTCCACAATCAGCAATGGAAATTAGAAGTTTTATAGGTTTAGCTGGATATTATAGACGGTTTATTAAGGATTTTTCCAAGATAGCTGTACCATTAACTAAGCTAACCTGTAAAGCAGTTAAGTTTGAGTGGGGACCTAGACAAGAAGAAGCTTTTAAGATTTTAAAGCAGAAGTTAACCAATGCTCCAATCTTAGCCTTGCCGGAAGGAACAGAAGATTTTGAAGTATATTGTGATGCTTCAAAGCTAGGATTAGGATGTGTGCTAATGCAACGCAAGAAGGTAATTGCGTATGCATCAAGGCAATTGAAAAAGCACGAAGAAAATTATACGACTCACGACTTAGAGTTAGGAGCCATAATTTTTGCCCTTAAAATTTGGAGACATTATCTGTATGGAAGTAAGTTTACTGTCTATACGGATCATAAGAGTTTAAGATATATAGTTGGGCAAAAAGAGTTAAACATGAGACAAAGGAGATGGATGGAAATCCTAAGTGACTACGACTGTGATATTCAGTATCACGAAGGAAAAGCAAACGTAGTTGCTGATGCCTTAAGCCGTAAGTATCATGAGAAACAACGACGAGTTCGTGCTCTTAGATTAAGTTTACAATTAGACTTAATGAACCAACTGAAAAGCATTCAAGAAACAGCAATCCAAAATGATGCTGAAGGAATGAAAGGAAGAATAAAGGACTTAGAGCAAGGTAATGATGGAATCTGGAGATTCCATAAGAAACGAATTTGGGTACCTAAACAAGGAGAATTAAGGAATCAAATTCTAGAAGAAGCTCATAAATCTAGGTATACCATACATCCTGGTAGCAATAAGATGTACCAAGATTTAAGAAATAATTTCTGGTGGATAGGAATGAAAAAGGACATAGCTAGGTATGTTTCTAAGTGTCTTACTTGTTCACAAGTTAAGGCAGAACACCAGAAACCCTCAGGACTACTACAACAATTAGAAATGCCTATCTGGAAATGGGAACTCCTAACAATGGACTTTGTTACCAAGTTACCCAAAACCAGAAAAGGTAATGATGCGATTTGGGTAATTGTGGATCGATTAACCAAATCAGCTCATTTTCTACCCATGAAAGAAACCTTCAGCATGGAAAGGTTGGCAAAATTGTATGTAGATGAAGTTGTATCCTTACATGGAGTTCCACTCTCCATTGTATCGGATAGGGATAGTCGTTTCACTTCTCGCTTCTGGACAAGTTTCCAGGAAGTAATGGGAACCTGACTAAATTTAAGTACGGCATATCATCCTCAAACAGATGGACAAAGTGAAAGGACGATACAAACCCTGGAAGACATGCTCCGGGCATGTGTGATAGATTTTGGTGGAAATTGGGATAACCACCTACCATTAATTGAATTCTCCTATAATAATAGTTATCATTCAAGTATTGAAGTGGCCCCATTTGAAGCATTATATGGACGTAAGTGTAGAACTCAAGTTTGCTGGGCAGAAATAGAAGAAAGTCAATTATCAGGTCCAGAGATTGTACAAGAAACTACTGACAAGATCACTCAAATCAAAGAAAGATTAAAGACAGCCCGAGATCGCCAGAAGAGCTATGCCGACAATCGACGCAAACCACTCGAGTTTCAAGTTGGAGACAAAGTATTATTAAAAGTTTCTCCTTGGAAAGGAGTAGTTCGATTCGGTAAGAAAGGAAAGTTAAGTCCAAGATATGTAGGACCATTTTCAGTGATCCAACGTATAGGACCAGTTGCTTATCGTTTACAACTACCAGAAGAATTAGCTGGAGTACATGATGTATTTCATGTATCCAACCTCAAGAAATGCCAATCAGACGAATCTTTGGTAGTACCTCTCCAAGATATAGAGGTAAACGAAAAGTTAAAATTTGTTGAGAAACCTCTTCAGATAGAAGACAGAAAGATTAAATTTCTCAAACACAAAAGATTGGTGCTAGTTAAAGTCAAGTGGGATTCAAAGAGAGGACCTGAATACACTTGGGAGCTGGAATCAGAGATGAAGCGAAAGTATCCTCACTTATTCCGATGAATCTCGGGGACGAGATTCTAAATAAGGTGGGGAGAATGTAAGGTCTCTCAAAATTGTCCTAAAAATACTCTTAAGTAAAAACCCGGACCCTAGAAACCCCAAACCATATTTAAAATCAAGAAAAACAAAATTCTGGTTCCCAGGCGAGCCGCGTAAAAGACAAGCTTTGTCTTACGCGGGCCGCGTCAAGACAAGTTTGACCGGATAAGTGTTCCGGATCCACGTGGTGTCCACCTGGCTAGCCTACTCGTGACCAATCAACCCTACTCATAGACTAGGCGGCCTCGCGGGCCACGTAAGATTTGGGTTATGGTTTACGCGGGCCGCGTGAGCCTTAAAAATCAGCTATAAATAGCTTGTTGCATGCACAGTCCACTGGTGTCAAGATCTTTTCGTAAAAACGAATTCTCATTACTCTGAAGTCGAAATTACTTTCAATTTTAGTGGGGTGCTGCTCCGATACCGGGTATTAACTCGATCGCTGCTACGATTTAATGTCCGATCGATTAAACTATCCAATGGATGTTTAAGTGCTGCCCACATTAGGGTTTATGCTTTGTCATTCGTCGTGAATACGATGAATGTTTAAGTATCGCACTTTGTCATTCGTTGTGAAGGTTTAATCTCGTGAGTTATCATAAATGTTGTATTAGTTACTAACCGAGTTCGTGTGCATGTTATTAAATTTAGGTTAAAAGGCTAAATCAGTAGGCTAAGCTCTGCTCATATAAAATCTGCAATGTGAGTCATTCTCTTTTTATCAAATTACTTTCAAAATCATGTTTATTTTCAAAGTTATAATTACAGGGATTAAGTCTTTGTAATCTCCAAATTACAGCCGGTATGTGGGGTTTTGTATACATTACTTGATAAACTTCACCATTGGACAACGAGTTAGCCAAGGGGTGATATGACCATAGTCACAGACACCATTGGACTATGAGGTTACCAATGGATGTTCGAGTGACAAATACTGGGGGTAGTTGGTTGATATATGGAAACATTGTAATCGCTCTTAATACTGTAAATTATAACAAACGCGTCGTTTTAGTAAAAAGAATGATTCACCAGTATTTCCCGCTGACAAAACTTTTACAAACATGTTTCAGGTGATCTGTTGTGATCCAGGAAAAGTGCCGCGAAGCGCTACAAGCTTAAGGAAGTGGCTCAATATAAAAAATAAAGAAACATGTTTTGTAAAATAAAGATTTCTCCGTGAAATCATATGATTGTAAATTACCGGGGTTTATCCCGAATTGTGAAATAAAATAATCGGGAAATTTCAGTTTTAAAAAGATCCTGATAAAGTCTTCCGCTGTCAACTTAATTAAATAAATACCACGGGATTTTCTGTCCCGCGGCTCCTGAACCGGGTCAAACCGGGTCGGGGGCCGTGACAAGCATGGGCGACACTTGCGTCTTATCCTTGAACTTCTTCTTACTGAACGTCTTTACGCCAAATTCTCCAAGTGCGAATTTTGGTTAAAAGAGGTTCAATTCCTTGGTCATACTGTCAACGAACTTGGTATTCACGTTGACCCCGCTAAAATCGAAGCTGTAAAGAATTGGATTGCACCAAAGTCTCCGTCCGAAATTCGTTCGTTTCTTGGTCTTGCTGGTTATTATCGTCGTTTTATCTCCAACTTTTCAAAAATCGCCGTCCCTTTGACCTTCTTGACTCAAAAAGAGAAACCTTTTGTTTGGGGTCCCGAACAAGAGGAGTCTTTTCAAACGCTCAAGGACATGCTTTGTAATGCTCCTATTCTCGCACTTCCTGATGGAAATGATGACTTCGTTGTGTATTGCGATGCTTCAAATCTTGGCCTTGGTTGTGTCCTGATGCAACGAGACAAGGTTATTGCTTACGCGTCGAGACAACTCAAAATACATGGGAAGAACTATACCACTCACAACCTTGAACTTGGCGCAGTTGTTTTTGCGTTGAAGATTTGGTGACACTACCTTTATGGTACTAAGTGTGTGGTCTTCACCACCATAGGAGCCTTCAACATATCTTCGACCAAAAAGAACTGAACATGCGTCAACGTCGTTGGGTTGAATTGCTAGACGACTACGACTGCGAAATCAAATACCATCCAGGTGAAGCGAATGTAGTAGCCGACGCCCTTAGTCGTAAAACTCATGTGAAGGGTATTCGTTGCCTCCAACTCGTTAACGATCTTCAATGCCGTATTCGTGAAGCTCAATATGCCTCCATTAATGAAGGTAGTTTCTCTGTGGAGATACGAGGTGCTAAGGAGCAAGACCTCATGTCCAAACCTGATGGTATTCTATACTATCTCAATCGTATCTGGATCCCTAATCGTGAAAACCTTCGAGACTTTCTCATGAATGAGGCACACAAAACAAGGTATTCCGTTCACCCTGGAGCTGATAAGATGTACCACGATATGCGTACATCCTATTGGTGGCCTGGAATGAAAAGGGATATCGCCTCCTACGTTGCGAAATGTCTTACGTGCTCAAAGGTTAAAGCTGAGCATCAACGACCCTCTGGTTTGCTCGAACAACCAGAAATTCCTGTCTGGAAATGGGAGAGCATTGCCATGGATTTCATCACTAAACTTCCTCGTAGTTCTTCTGGTCATGACAGTATTTGGGTGATCGTTGATCGATTGACCAAGTCAGCTCATTTTCTTCCCATTCGTGAAGATTTCAAAGTCGAGAAATTGGCTAGAATCTACAGTGATGAGATCATTTGTCGTCATGGTATCCCCACCGACATCATTTCCGACCGTGACGCTCGTTTTACGTCTCGCCTTTGGCAAACTTTTCAATCTGCTATGGGTACTATCCTTAACCTTAGCACTGCTTTTCATCCTCAATCAGACGGCCAAACCGAGCGTACTATCCAAACGTTGGAGGATATGCTTCGTTATTGCGTAATAGATTTTGGTGGCAACTGGGATTCACACTTACCTTTGATCGAATTCTCGTACAACAACAGTTATCATGTGAGTATTCAAATGGCACCTTTCGAAGCATTGTATGGTCACAAGTGTCGTTCGCCTATTTGTTGGCACGAGGTTGGTGAATCTCAATTCACTGGTCCCGAGCTTATACAAGAAGCAACGGACAAGATTTTACAGGTTCGAGACAACTTACTGAAAGCCAGAAGCCGACAAAAGAGTTACGCCGACAAGTGTCACAAACCCTTAGAATTCGAGACAGGTGACTATGTACTTCTCAAAGTATCCCCTTGGAAGGGCGTGGTTCGATTTGGCAAGAAAGGGAAACTCGCACCTTGCTACGTTGGTCCTTTCAAGATCCTCGAAAGGATTGGCAAGGTTGCGTATAGACTGGACCTGCCTGAAGAACTCAACAATGTACACCCTGTCTTTCACGTATCCAACCTAAAGAAGTGTCTAGCTGACGAAGGACTCCAAGTCCCACTCGAGGACCTCCAAGTCAACGAAACCTTATATTTTGTGGAGAAACCCGTCGAAATCATGGATCAAGGAGTCAAGGTATTGAGGCGCAGTAAAATTCCTATCGTCAAGGTTCGATGGGAAGGAAAACGTGGCGCTGAATTTACTTGGGAACTCAAGAGTGAAATGAAGACGAAATATCCACAACTATTCGCTACTTCTTCCTAAATTTCGGGACGAAATTTTCTAAAGTAGGGGAGACTATAACGCCTTGCTTTTCGTACCTTCCTTAATTAGAAAGTTTGTTTCGTATTTCTTTTTTTGGAAGCTTGTTCCTTTCGTATTTCGTTTCAAACCATTGTAAATCCGAGACTTCGGTCGTAATGAAATTCTATTTTTTTTATACATGCTTATACTGTTGCAATACTCGGGTTATACGTTACCAATCTCGAATGCATACGTGCAACCGATACTTGACATACTGGTACTCATAACTTATACATGCTTGTTAACTATTAAGTACGTGATTAAATTCTGTTAATAATTATAATAATACTAATTCTAGCAATAATATAATAATAATATATATAATATTAGTATAATAAACATCACGTAAAGTTGGATGTTTTTTTTATGTCCAAATGTTAATTGCCAAAAAAAAGGAAAGCATAGAAAGTCAGCAAACGGCCAACCTTGGCTAATGTAATTACCCCTTTTCAATGTTTAAAACACATGATATTTCATTAGTGGGTTATGTATTGGACATAATATATGTTATACAATAATTTAATCTCTTATGTTCCATAAAGAAAGATGATCATGGGCTGCCAAAAGCCCTTCACGGCCGCAAGTTTTAGGACAGCAACATTTTTTTTATTAGTTTAACCCCCAACGACATATAATAAATGCCAACCAACTTAAATCCTAATCCTTCCCTATAAATACCACTCTAATCTCAGTCACTTTTCTACTTTTACAACCCTTAAACACACTCAAAAAACTCTCAAAACTCAGCTAGAAATACAAGTTCGAGCAGATTCAGCAAGCTTCACTAAAGTGAGCATAACTCACTCAATACTTGTCCGATTTAGTCCATTCTTTTTCTTATGTGCTTGGATTGTCCTTAGCTTCGATTCCATGAGTTTTTCACAGTAAATAAGTCCCTGGAACTCCGGAAAAAAGGCTCCAAAGTTCACTGTTCATTTCTGATTTCATCTAATCTTTACTAAACTTGCTCAACTTGAGTCTAACTCATCTCAAACCTATGTCCTTATGCTTATAACCACTTCTATGGTTAGTTAGGCTTAAAAACAAGGTTGAGACATTCAAAATCAAAGGATTAATCCTCACAAACTTTCTGTTTTCTTCAAGGGTTTAACCCACAAGTGATGTTCAAGTTCAAGACTTGATGTAAGTGTGATTTAGGATTAACTTGGGTTGTCCTACATAAAATCCACACATTGCTTGATGATTTCTTATAGATTAGTGTATAGTATTTTTGTATTACTTGTAGTTCATGACCCTCCTTGTATGTTCATAACATCAAGTGTAGTGGTGAACACTTAGAGGTGCCTAAATGGAAGACTTTTCTTCCTACCTCCTACATGATTTCTATGACACTAAAGAGGTTCCTAAATGGAGGATTTATTCTCCTACCTCATGCTTGAAATATTGGACATAATAATATGTATATAATCTATGTAATATACTTAACAAACCGAACCTTTGATGATGAACAAATGGACATTGTCAAGTAGTAAGGTTATCATCCAAACATCATATGTTAAGGATGATTATTTTCATATGATACTTTCATGTCATTTTAATTCCTAAATCCTTGACTCTTCCGTTTTCCCCAAAACTCACACACTTTGATTCTTCGTGTAGAAGGACTCGGTGTTCCAACCTCCTAAACAAACCAACACTCTTGCGGATTTATCAAGTAGAAGACTTGCAAAACCGTGAGTACACTTGACCCATTTACTTTTAAAGACACTTTGGGTTGTAACATGTTACTATACAAAATTACACTTTCACACACTTAAACATGCTTTATGAACTCAATCCATTATACATGCTACTTGTTTACTTAGGTTCATGCTAGATTATACATGCTTTGTGACATTAACTTTGCTAAGCCCTCAACTTAACATATATAGCGCTATAGGAGTAGCACACCACCCGTCGGGGTCTTGTTAAGTCATTATACTAAAACGGTCTCGTTACTTTTGTGGCGAGGGATGCTAAATACTAGTGGTCACTTGGGTTTGACGTGATGTTATGCATGCTAGTTACCTTGTTTACAAATTACCATGTGGATTCGAGAAAATGCTTTATACATATGCTATACTATTTAAACCTTGTGTACTCGCCTTTGCTTTTGCATTGAATTTTATTTTAACATGTTGCAGGTTGAGGATGATGATGCTATGAAACGAAGTAGCAATGATGCCTAGATACAAATTTAGACGCCTTAGGTTTAAAATGTTGTATCAATTTTGTTTATGTTGTTATGTACTTTTCGTTGAACTTGTTGTTATTTGAGATTTCTATGTAATGCTGACAATTGATGTTTCGGAATGAAAATGGTTAATTTAAATATTGTCACAAATAGTGTTATGAAGCCTCTTGCAATCTATTTCGTCTCATCCCGATGATTCCGCCATCGGTTGGGGTGTGACAGTGTTTTCCTTCTGTTTTCACAAAAACTTTTTCCCGAGAGCCGTAATCTTCTAGGTATTATCCAAACAATAGATTATTACATGGGAGATTATGACTACTATTATTACGATGATTACGATGAACCATATTGTACCATATGCGGTGAATCTCATTCGGTACAAAATTGTTACCTTTTTCAACCATCAACCTCATACACGAGATATGAGGAACCAAGGTTTGAGCTCCCAAAGCTAAGCTTTGATTGGGACACTCCACCATTTGAAACATACGAGACACCACCCACAATCATCTCCGAAGCCGAAAGCCTCATACAAAGTCTCAAGAACTTAGAACTCTTGATCAAACAAGCTCGTGCAAGTGAAGAGACTATTTGTACCAAGTAGGTAATAATAGAAGAGGTAAAACCTCAAGAGCCGAAGAAAGAGGAACCACTCAAAGAAAACTCAACACATGAAGATGAAAAACCTGAACCAAAACACACGGAAGGTAAGTCTACAAAGGTAAATTTCGAAGAGGAACAACAAGACCTCCAAGAAATACATATTTTACAACGTTCTTTTGAAAATCATAGTTTGGTTCCATCTCATGCTAAGTTTTTAAAAGAGTTAAACACCAATCCTAAAATCAAAGAAATGGCAAGTATTAATTTAACTAAAGATCAAAATTCATTAATACAATAGGAACAAACATAATTAACCATAAAACCGGTAACATGTTTCATTTAAAACATCTATATTAGTCATATTTCAATAGATAAAGATCTTTGTGTTAATATAATGCCTAGCTACGTATTTGAAAGATTGGGCATTGGTGATTTTCTTCCGATCAAAATTCATATCCTCTTGGCTAATCGAAAAACAAAACACACTATGGGAATGTTGATGACGTTCTTATTCAAACACACCAAACAGTTGTACCAACCGACTTTATCATCCTAGATGATGCCTCACTCATGTTGGGACAACCATTCATAAAAACCCATCAAACTTTGCTCAAACAACCACCATAATCTTCCCACTAAACTTAGGGCCGACAACGGAACTTTCTTGTAAATAAATCAATGAAATACCCGATTGGCAATGACGACCCCTTGTTGGAAGATGAGGTAGAACCACCCGATATGGAGGAGAAAGATGACCAAATCGACGAAGAGGAAGCTGCTACCAAACAAACCTTTGCAGCCATCGACCGCGATGATGAACCAAGTACTAAGCCATCTATTGAAGACCCACCTTCCCTTGAACTCAAAGAACTTCCAAAAGGCTTAGAATACACTGTAACAACCCGCACTTCCGTGCGTTGTTACTACTCGATATACTCGTTACGCCTAGCACCAGAGATTCGGATCATAATGTAACTATATCGCATACATCGCTATTCGAAGGAAAATCGCATATTTTCGCAATACATTATCGCTACACCACACCATATCACAAACACTAACACTCACGAGGGCATTGAGTGAGGACCTATTCTACCCTCCTCGGTGGCCGTGATGTGTCGAAACGCAGACAACTAACGCTAACAAAGACTCTCGGGTGAGTGCTATAGCTCCAGTCGTCGTGACAATGATGACAATACGAGTAAGTGGTACCCCGTCAATCATTGTGACACAACACACAGTAACGTTCACGATGACATCGAGAAAGGACCTATACTACCCTCCTTGATGGCCGTGAAGCGTCGCTAGTAATCGCACACTCGAAACGAAAACCGATTGTTATATCGAAACTTCGAAATATGGATACGTAAATACGACCCCTAGTGATATATATATATATATATATATATATATATATATATATAATAGTATAAATTAACTATAGAAAGCGCGTACCCCAAAAACTATCGCAACGCTCGAAAAACGGAGAAATTCCCCGCGCCGGAGTGGCCATCCGAATGGACAAGCCATCCGAACGGATAGCCATCCGAACGGATGGGCCATCCGACCCAGTAACCCCAACTCCCTCTGTTGCCTATAAATAGCGCGTCACATCACTTGAACAGTGATGTGACAGCTCCCACTCGACCAAGCACGCTCTAGGACCCTTTTCTCTCGATTCCTCGTGATTTCGGTAAGATCTCGAACTAAAATTTGTACTTCTACGACCTACACTCAATTCTACATCATTCTGTCTTTTAAAACCCAATTTTTAACCGTGAAATCTACTGATTTGAGGTGTTTTAAGGTGATGTCACCAAGAGTTCATATGAACTTCAAGATGTGACCTCGTCCCACCATAAACAACCCAGATCTGGGTGATTTCAACAGGTTCGATAACAAATCTCACCTAAAACTATGTATTTAATCAAGGTACTGTGCGATTTCGAGTTAAACATGAGAAACCGTCAAGAACGGCCAGATCTGATGGAACGGAGTGATTCCCGGCCGTTAGAACGGGTCGGAACTGATGAAATTTCATTTGTAAATACGAAATCACACCATCCCAGTAAAACCGCATGTATTCCCTGCCAAAAACACTCAAAAACAGTTGATCGGAACGTTAAAACAGACGTGTCATCCGACCGGACAACATGTCATCCGATCGGATAGCATGTCATCCGACCGGATAGCATGTCATCCGACCGGATAGCATGTCATCCGACCGGATAGCATGTCATCCGACCGGATAGCATGTCATCCGACCGGATAGCATGTCATCCGACCGGATAGCATGTCATCCGACCAGATGACAGCCATCCGACCAGGACAACATGCCATCCGATCGGACAACATATCATCCGATCGGATAACATGCCACCCGACCGGACCAAGTGTCATCCGACCCAAACTCCAGTCATCCGATCGAATGTCAGAAGGTACAAACCAAATCAATAGCCATCCGACCGGATGAGGTCATCCGACCGGATGAGGTCCCATCCGACTGGATAACTGTCATTTGATACTATTCCCGCTTAACCGTGCATCATTTACTATATCATTCGATGATTAACGCAGACGTACTCGCAACCGATCCAATCAAGTTGTATTCTCGCTAAACACGCACTGTGAGTATACTTGACCCCCCCTTTTTAATCGCATTTTGGGTGTAACATACGTTCCTAACAAATCGAACTTATCAAACGAATTATTAAATCAATCGAATTATCACTTGCGAATAACTGTTATGCATAGATATACGTGATGCTAGTTGCATATGTGCTAGGGCTTATACTCGCGACGTCCCACCACGACTAGTATAGTACTATTGCGCCTGACGGGGTCTAGTTTGCCATCGCGTATTCGAGCATCGAGGACTTAGTTGGTAGTATCAGCTTTGTGAGTATATATGTCGTGTGTTACGTTTATGCATATGGAAATTCGCTACACATTTAATCTATTACGCTACATGTCAAACCTGTATACTCGCCAATACTTTTGTATTGACAACTATTTTAACGTATGTTGCAGGTTAGATCGCAGACTATTTCAAATCAAGCTAGGAAGTCTAGAAACTCAAATCTAGGTTGTCGGATTTGTATTGTTCGAGAGGACAAGAAATCTGTGATAACTTATGTGATTGTATTATTTGTTAGTATGGGATAACGAATGTATTAAATATTATCGGAACATAGTTGTTATGGATTCTCTTGAGCAATCTGATTCGCCTAGTGCCGCGCCCCGATGATTCCGCCATCGGTTGGGGTGTGACAGATTGGTATCAGAGCCATAACTATAGGGAATTAGGCAAGACTCGACCTAGTCCGGGTCGACATCTTAGAAATTGACCTAGTCTATAGTCTAAGTACCAACAGGCCGACTCGTACGAACCTAGTAGGGTTTGTACCAGGCCTACCTGATACTCTCGATCGAAATTGTTAAAAGCTACAACTTTGTGTGAACATCGCATACTACAGCTTCACACGAAAAAGCCTTTCCTAAGGCCTGAATATTACTTAGCCTTTCCTAAGGCCAACACAATACACGTGTTTTCGAAAATACTCGCATATCACAACCGAGTGACCCAGTCGAGACCAGGTGTGAAAGCCAAGAAATCTCGACAGGATTGCTCACTCAGCGCATTTTTTTTTCTAGCACGGGAACCTTTCATTGAGTTAGGAGTGACATCCACATCTCGACGAAGGCCACCATTTCAAAATCTAGTGGAACTCCCGAAGTTGTTCGAAGAGCATAACCACAATTAGGAACGAAGTTGTTAAGTCAGGGGTGAAACCCGTACCTTAATAAACCGTTCCACTCTCTATAAATTGGTTTTCAAAAAGCTCTCACCAAGGACTCGACTATCACGATAACTCGAGCCACGCAATGACTAGAAAGACGAATGCCATGAGCTGCATCCCAGTGGAAGCATGAAGTCTTCTAGGTCAACGCGCGTGCACGAACTTGTTGAATATAGTTGGGTTACCTTGGGTAGTCGACGCCTAAACACCCAAGGCCTACGACCCGCCGATTTCACAACTGGTTGGAACTTATTTACGTTTGCGTGTTTTGAAACTTTACGCTTTATCTATTCCTCGAATTAACAATTTTCACTCCCTGCTTTATAAACACACAACTCGCACAGCCATCACAATCTAAAACGAAACCCGAATATTCGCAACAAAACTAATGCGTAATCTATCGCCTTCGCTCTCGCTTTCTCACCTTAACGCGTCCTCGCATATTCTAAATCGACCTGTGTGTGTGTATGATTACAAATTTCATTTATATAAATATATCTACATACGTATAAGAAAACAAGTCATTGTGCGAGAACTTAGGAATTTCGTGTCTCCTATGTGATTTCGCATTACCATTATATTATTGCATCAAGTTTTGAACGCGCTCAATCGCGTCGCAGAACTCAAAAATCATTATGATCGAATCTCACTCCAAGTCTCTTCCTGTCTAGATGCCTTCCAACAACTCTACTTCGAGGATGTCAGCAAAGAGACGAGCCAAACGAAGGGACGAAAAGAGAATCGCCTCCCTTGTGGTCAAGGGAGTGGCCAAAATGATTCCCCAGATCGTCGCTCAAGTGCACTCTCTTAGCAACCCTCGAGCTTCGGAGGAAGTCAAGACAAAAGAGCCGCAATCTATTTTTCTTTACAAACACTTCAAATCCTGTGATCCGATGGAGTTCACGAGTGAAGGAGGTGTATCTCAACTACTCCAGTGGTTCGACTCTATCAAAGTTACCCTTCTTCAAAGTAGGTGTCCCGATAGCTTCCGTACCACTTGCGCTACTGGAGTATTTCAATCGCGAGCCCTCGACTGGTGGACCGCCGAACGAAACAAACGTGGTACCTCCGTAGCCTACGCTCTCTCTTGGGATGAGCTGAAAGAGCTCATGAAGAAAGAGTACTGTCCTCCTCACGAAGTTCAGAAGCTAGAAGACGAATTTTGGAAAATCAAGCAAGTCGAAAGTGACAACGCTGGCTACACATCAAGGTTCAAACAGCCTAGCATAATCTGCCCAAGTCAAGTCAACACTTCAGAAAAAGCCATTTCGAAGTACATTCGCGGCTTGCCTGAGTGTGTGGGTGATTTTTTCGAAGCTGCAAGACCTGCTACCATCGAAGAGACATATCACTTGGCCGCATAAATCAACAACAAACGACTCATGGAAGGGTTTTTCTCAAAGAATCCTGTCAAGCAAGCTTATAAAGCAATCGCCATTAATTCTACAGACGATCCTGTCGACGATTCTCCTGACGAATCTGCTAACGATTCTTCTGACGAATCTGCTGACGATTCTTCTGACGAATCCGCTGACGATTCTTCTGACGAATCTGCTGATGGATCTTCCGCCAACTCGGCCAAAGATTCTGCAAGTGAGTCCTCAAACGAATCCTCCAACGACGACACCCCTTCGCAAGACACTGACAAACCCAGCCGCAAACGAAAGACTTCAAGCCCGAACTCCTCAACAATTGAACTGCTGCAGCCGAAGCCTCTTCAAGCAGTCCCGGTGTTTCCGAAATGAGCTTACACTGGAGCTCATCCCCAGTGTTACTCATGTACCTATCATCATCCAATCGGGGCTGACTGTCGCTATTGCAATAACTGCGACCGTTACGGTCATTTCACCCGCAACTGCCGCACCGAACCGCGAACTTGAGTACAACAACAACAACAACAACAGCTCCAGCAAAAGTCTTCAACACCAATCACCTAGCAAGCGTAGGATAAAGTTGTAATGATACGATTTTCGACGTTAATTTCTAAGTTTTGAACCTACTCTATTACTCGATGTTGCCACTGTGTGTAACGTTAACTCTCGCTTTCGTTCTCTCTTTCACTCTTTAATCGTTGCACTTAGACTAGATTCACACACATACTATGTACTATATCACGAAATAATGTGTTTTACCCTCACTACAGTCTTAGAACAAGGTACGATAAACGTGCAAGGAACGATTAATCACGGGTGCACACGGGATTATTTGGATCAGTGCACGGAGATCGTAATGAATTCTAAGGTGCCATAAGCGTTACGACGAAGTATGACACCAAATCATGGGATTTAAGTAGTAGGGGTCAAGCAAGGTGCGCTTTATCATACTACCGAAGTTCCGTGAAGAAAGTGCCACGTGGAGTTGAACGTTATTAGACCCAATATACTATTGTGATTATTTTCAACACACTACACTCAATCGCAAGGCGTAACAACCAAACCGCATCATCACGAGACTTGTCGTAAGTCTGCAAACGCAGTGCAATCGCCTCATCGATGGACTCTGGAGAGTCTACCCCCGCAGGGCAATTGCATCGACGCAAGACTAGTTGTAAGTCAGTCGTGACCAATCTCATCAAGTACATTAACGCTCACGATGTTGTTTGAGTGAGGACCTATTCTACCCTCCTCGATAGCCATGATGCGTCGCAACGTAATGTAAAGCTTATTCGAAACAAAGCTCGGCTAATCACAATTGCTTAACATGTGTATCTCGCTATCTCTACCGATTATTTCGAGGATCACTACCGCTTATCATGTGAATCGCTATATCGCTTGCTGTGTGACACTCTACCACTATCACCATCGTCTACCGCTATCTGAGATATTTGTGTTAAGTTAGCACACATGACCTCGCTTCACGAAATAAAGCTCATATGGTTAAAGCAGGGCGTTTTAGTCATATCAGCGGGCTTTCGTGGAAAAAGGCCATGTGGGGTCTGATGTTAGTTAAACTCTGTGGTGTTAATCAATCAAATCGAACCGCACAAATCGCGCATACCTCCATCGCTTGCAACGCAACAACTGTCGCTTATCGTAATTCGTTTATCGCCGCCGTCATTACTAGTGTTGTGCTATTCGTTTAATCACCTAATCGCTTATCATGTATAGTCTACCGCTTATTCGCGTATCGCGTACCGCTTATCGCTTGTTTGGTGCCCATTGCAGTCTGTGTGGTATTAGTACGCATGACACCGCTTCACGAGGCAAAACTAACCTGGTTAAACATGTTGTTTCGCCATGTTAGCTAACTCTCGTGGAAACGTGCCATGAGGGTTAACGTGGAATCTAATCGAAATCGCGCTATTCGCTTATCGCTTTACGCTTGTCGCTTATCATTCTTCGCTTATCGTCGCCGCTTTCGCTCATAGTGTTCTGTGGTGATATTAATCGGTTATTACCTCATTTGTATTGCTGAACTGAGTTCAAAAACAACTTCATCACTCGGTTCGCCCTTTCAAGACTTAATCCAACCCTCCTCATTTGGATCAAGTCATCGCGATTCTATCTGTGTCTTATCGGCACACATGGCACCGCCTCACGAGACGGGAGTAATATGGGCAAAACATGGTGGATACGCCGCTGGTACTTCCTATATATAAGTGTTTTAAACATATTAACAAACTTTCGTGGGAAAGTGCCAAGTGGGGCTCGATGATTAACTAACTTTTTGCACTATTAAAACTTATCTTTATAAAAATTTTTGATTTTTAAAACCATTGAACAAGTGAAATCTCCTCACAACATGGGGGTTAACATCGACTCAGCTTAACTCCATGCCCAAGGGAAGCTTTCATGAGTCCAATTTTTCCTTAAAACCTTTTGCAATATCAAAAACAAGACTTTCTTGAGACGTCGGTTCAACATTAAGTTCAGCTGAACCCATGTCGTAGGAGAGTTTTCGTAACCCCAGTTTTCATCTTCGAATTCCTTAAAATGTTTAAAACCTAAACTTCCTTGCAACATTGGTTAACATCGACTCAGTTGACCTTACGTTAAAAGGAAATTTATCAAGATTTCCATCCAAAATTTCCTTTTTAAATATCTAAAAACGAACGTTTCTTGTAACATTGGTTAACGATCGACTTAGTTAACCCTACGCCATGAGAAACCTTTCAAGTTCTTTAAAATTACTATCGCCTCGAACTAACGAATTCTTCGCGACACGAGGTAATTTGAAACGCCAACTCTCGGAATGCTACTTTTTGCATTACGCCGCCTTCTCGCTATCGCAACCAATCTCTCTCTTATTCGAAACGCTCTCGCTTGTCAACTCTCGGTCAGATCACTAGCTGTATCACTACTTATGCAGGATCAACTCTCAAAAGTCTACCTGTTGGATTAATTTCGGGACGAAATTTCCTAAAGCAGGGGAGACTGTAACAACCCGCACTTCCGTGCGTTGTTACTACTCGATATACTCGTTACGCCTAGCACCAGAGATTCAGATCATAATGTAACTATATCGCTTACATCGCTATTCGAAGGATAATCGCATATTTTCGCAATACATTATCGCTACACCACACCATATCACAAACACTAACACTCACGAGGGCATTGAGTGAGGACCTATTCTACCCTCCTCGGTGGCCGTGATGTGTCGAAACGCAGACAACTAACGCTAACAAAGACTCTCGGGTGAGTGCTATAGCTCCAGTCGTCGTGACAATGATGACAATACGAGTAAGTGGTACCCCGTCAGTCATTGTGGCACAACACACAGTAACGTTCACGATGACATCGAGAAAGGACCTATACTACCCTCCTTGATGGCCGTGAAGCGTCGCTAGTAATCGCACACTCAAAACGAAAACCGATTGTTATATCGAAACTTCGAAATATGGATACGTAAATACGACCCCTAGTGATATATATATATATATATATATATATATATATATATATAATAGTATAAATTAACTATAGAAAGCGCGTACCCCAAAAACTATCGCAACACTCGAAAAACGGAGAAATTCCCCGCGCCGGAGTGGCCATCCGAATGGACAAGCCATCCGAACGGATGGGCCATCCGACCCAGTAACCCCAACTCCCTCTGTTACCTATAAATAACGCGTCACATCACTTGAACAGTGATGTGACAGCTCCCACTCGACCAAGCACGCTCTAGGACCCTTTTCTCTTGATTCCTCGCGATTTCGGTAAGATCTCGAACTAAAATTTGTACTTCTACGACCTACACTCAATTCTACATCATTCTGTCTTTTAAAACCCAATTTTTAACCGTGAAATCTACTGATTTGAGGTGTTTTAAGGTGATGTCACCAAGAGTTCATATGAACTTCAAGATGTGACCTCGTCCCACCATAAACAACCCAGATCTGGGTGATTTCCACATGTTCGATAACAAATCTCACCTAAAACTATGTATTTAATCAAGGTACTGTGCGATTTTGAGTTAAACATGAGAAACCGTCAAGAACGGCCAGATCTGATGGAACGGGGTGATTCCCGGCCGTTAGAACGGGTCGGAACTGATGAAATTTCGTTTGTAAATACGAAATCACACCATCCCAGTAAAACCGCATGTATTCCCAGCCAAAAACACTCAAAAACAGTTGATCGGAACGTTAAAATAGACGTGTTAATCCTAACGTGCAAGAAGTAGTAAAAAAGGAAGTCATGAAACTCTTAGATGTCAGACTTATATACCCCATTTTTGATAGCCCATGGGTAAGTCCCGTCTAAGTAGTACCAAAGAAAGGAGGAATGACAGTCGTGACCAACGAGAAGAATGAGCTCATACCGACTAGAATCGACACCGGATGGAGGGTTTGCATCGACTATAGAAGACTCAATGAAGCCACAAGAAAAGACCATTTTCCTTTACCCTTCATTGATCAAATGTTAGAGCGATTATTGAGTCACAAATTCTATTGTTTTCTGGATTGATTCTCTGGGTACTTCCAAATCCCCATCGCACCAGAAGACCAATAGAAAACCACTTTCACTTGTCCCTACGAAACTTTCGCATATCGACACATGCCATTTGGTCTATGCAACGCCCTTGCAACATTCCAACGATGCATGGTGGCCATGTTCCGCGACATGATAGAAAAGACCATGGAAGTTTTCATGGATGACTTCTCTATCTTTGGTGATTCATTTGACCAATGCCTCAATAACCTCGAACGAATGCTATCTAGATGTGAGGATACTAACCTCGCCCTTAATTGGGAAAAGTGCCATTTCATGGTCACAGAGGGGATAGTACCCGGTCACAAAATTTCCAGCACAGGCATGGAAGTTGATCGCGTAAAAGTCAAATATTACCCATACAACACAATAGAACTAAACATATAACACATCTTAATTAAAAGTGCCATTCCATACATAGTCGATGAAACACAATACAACGAAGAAAAGTCATTACAAACACTACTATTTCGAGTGACAATCATCAACACATGACCAATCCGAATTTGAATCATGCTCCCCTTCATATGGATTGAAATATCAGTCACCCTCTTCGGGTGGAAAGCTGTAATCCCATGCATCTTTCAACACTTCAGGGTTATAGTCTTTTTCTGGATCTTCGTAAAGTTCTTCAGGTGCCTTTTCTTCCTATAAATAAGGCAACATTTCCTCAATGGCTCAATCCTCAAAGACAACATAAGTCTCCTCACGTTCCACATCCTGTTTACCAAATGCCTCAACGTCATCAAGAGGTTTTCTAGATTCCACAACATCTTCAGGATGTTTCCCAAATTCCTCTTCCTACTCCACAACCATTTTTTCACCAACGATAAATTCTTGTTGATCATTATCCTTCACTTCAAGACCCTTACAAAGTGGCTACCAAAACAAGTTTAACACAAACAATAAAAGGATGCAAATTTAGATCAATCATTACAATAACCCAAAAGATCCATTACAAACTTACAAATTAACTCTCACCAAACATTACCCTACTTAGTCATATAAAACAACACAAACAAGAACCAACTAATCCCCTAATACATTTTCCATTTCATCACATCATGAGCTTTGTACTTAGCCAATTGGTCTTCGCACATTGCCAATTCTTCCTTATCTTTGAAACTCTGTAACAAAGTAGGAATTACCTCTAGACAAACTTGACACTGATTTCCCACAGGTTTGTCAACCCATCGAAGAAATCCATATCCACCTAACTACAATCACACAATATGAAATGTGCAGAACTGTTTATCCACATTATCAATCAATAAAAATTCAGAATTTAAACAAACTTACACAACACAAGAACCGATGTTCAAGTTAGCCTTCGTACCGGAATACTTGAACTCTGTTGACGGTTCAGACATCCTCACCTTCGATTTTGATATGCACTGATTTGAAGAAGCCGACATTGTTGAATGCTTCGGAGTTTCCAATCGAACAAGAAACTGAACAAAATGGCAGAATGGGGAACAAATTAGGGTTTTCATAGTCCAAGGAGAGTAATTATGTAATTTCACAACTTATTAACGGTGCTTTCGACAACCATTTGACAGAAGGGCCAACATTGATTAAATAAGGCAAACACAGGGTGTAAGATGACAGAATTTTTAAATTAGGGGTTAAAGTTGATCCCACCTAAAAACATCATAGTATAAAATTATAGTTTACTCTAAAAAAAGAGTAAAGTCCTATTTGAGTCCTTGTGGTTTGTGCAGTTTAACCATTTGAATCCAAAAACCAAAACTGTCTTAATTTAAGTCCCTGTGGTTTCTAATTTTAACCATTTGAATCCAAAAGTAAACAACATTCAAATCAGAAACATTTGGTTTTTGGATTCATTTGAGTCCCTGTGGTTTGTGCAGTTTAACCATTTGAATCCAAAAACCAAAACTGTCTTGATTTAAGTCCCTGTGGTTTCTAATTTTAACCATTTGAATCCAAAAGTAAACAACATTCAAATCAGAAACATTTGGTTTTTGGATTCAAATGGTTAAAATTAGAAACCACAGGGACTCAAATCAAGACAATTTTGATTTTTGGATTCAAATGGTTAAACTGCACAAACCACAGGGACTCAAATAGGACTTTACTCCTAAAAAAATAATATTACTAATCCCAAACCAGTCCAACAGCCATCCTCGAAAACCCATAGCCCGAGTCATGATCCCTCAATACCATCTCAAACCCGTCCGACCCATCCTCCAGAACCCGTCTCAAACCCGACCCGTTTTCACTTTTCGGGTCGGGTTGAGTCCTCTTTCCGTCCCTAACAAACGTGTTCTTCTTCCTTGTAGCAAATACAGTACCCCCTTCAATTCCTCTCATTTCAAGAACAAATTGATCCACCATACGCAGTTTAACAATCCGGCACCATTCGCAAATGTTCATAACCTCATTCCATGATCATAAAATCCCCAAATTCGCTACTTTCCTCAACAATTCGCTTAATTTCACATGTCGCCTCACTCTCCTGCACCAATTACATCCAATCAACCGACCAAAACCCACTCAATTCCGCACAATACGAAGCCAAAATCCAATCCTTAAAAAACAAACTTCACCCAGAAACCCTAATTAACATCCTATCTTCAACAAGCGATTTAAACTCATCGTTACGGTTGTTCAAATGGGCATCTTTACAACACCATTTTCAACACACTACAGATACATATTATCACATGATCATGAAATTGGGTATGGCTTCTAGGGTTGATGAAGTTGAAGGATTTTGTAATGAGATGGTTAAAGCTGGATTTTCAGCTTCAGAACAAGCTCTGTTAAGATTAATTGATGGGTTTGTTATAAATCATAAGTTAGATGAAGCTTTGAGGGTGTTTTCTGTACTTAGTTTGAATGGTTATAAGCCCTCGGTTTCGTTAGTTAATCGCGTGTTAGGTGTGCTTGTGGAGGAAAAGAAGGGGATTAAGGATGTTTTGTTTGTGTATAAGGAGATGGTGAAAGCGGGTATTTGTCCGAATACGGAGACGTTGAATTGGGTAATGCAGGCTTTGTTTGATGATGATTGGGTTGATTCGGCATTGGATCAGTATAAGCGGATGGAGAAAAAGGGGTGCTGTGCGAATAGCCGGACGTATGAGATTGTGGTGAGTGGGCTTATTGGTAAGAATCGGTTGGATCAAGCTCTTGTTGTTTTGAGTGATGTTTTTGAAAGTGGGTGTGTTCTTGAATTGGAATTCTTTTCGTGTGTGTTGCCTTTGTTGTTTGAGATGGGTGAGTATGATATGGGGTTGAGATTGTTTGGAAAGATGAAGAGTTTGAATGTTGTTCCGGATTTGTCGGTGTATGAGGTTTTGATACGGTATTTTGCTAAAAACCAATGTA
>JARYGA010040276.1:0-63061 GCA_030545235.1 Helianthus tuberosus | reverse complement strand
CGTCGCGGGCCGCGACACCTCTCGCGTGTCGCACCCCATTTCCTTTACCTCGTCGCGTGGCACGGGGGAGTCAGTTTTCCAGCATGGATTATTTTAAAATCCTGCATTTCGCCCAGCTCTAGTTTTATTCCATATTCAACTTAAAACTTGCATATCTTTCAATTTATAAGTCCGTTTTACGTGATTATTTTTCCTACATGTCGGTAATTTAAATGTGGACCCGTTTAACATCATGGCGTTAAACGACTAAGCATACATTCATTTCTATTTCATAACATCATTTTAACAAGAATTCATGTCAAGGCACAACTAAATCATTCTAAGGCATTTCAACGAACACATGGCGTGCATACTATTTACAAAACATAAAGTACAAGCACTTAAAGCATATTTTTCCATAGTTCATCTATTGACTAACATAAGCATTCCCAACTTTACCATTTGCAACCCTAACCATATACATATCGTTCTAAATCGTCTACCCATCAAAATATCATTAACATTATTCTAATTAGCATGTAGGATTTCACAAAATTTAATCATCCTTTGACATACAAATGGGTTTTACCCTAATTCATCATCATAGATAAATTCAAGCATAATTTCAACTCCTGCATGTTCATATCATCTTACATTCATGTCTGATTTCATAGAAAATCACAATTACACATAAACCACTTCATCAAACATTACCAAATCATGAAATCAAACTTACTAGATGTCAAGAAAACTTAGATAATCAAAGTTCCTGGCTCATGCATTCGATTAATCTTTGATTCCCCTTTCAATTTTGTAGAAATTTGAAGACTAGGGTTTCCCTTGGATTCCTCTCTCTCGTTCGATCGAACTAGCCCAGAAGAAAACACTGACTTCTTTTTTTTATCAAATATTTTACATATTTACATTATTGGCCCCTTGTCTTTTAAAGTATGTTCAAAATGGCCATTCCCCATACTAACTTGATTACTTCCATAAAAATAAGGGGTTTTTATTTCATTATTTCTTATAAAACTTTCAATATGATAAAAATCTATGTTTATCATTCCTTATCATTAAAGCATCACAATTAAATTATTATTCTAAGTCATACGAAATTTTGGGGTGTTACAGTTTGAGTTGTGTTTCAATTCCAATACTGTTGGAATTCTAATTTGAGTCATTCCAGTAGGTGGTCTGATATGTTGTTGATGGTGGTGAAAGGTGGGGGTGAGTGTTTTGAGAGAGAGAAATGAGGGTGGTGATGGTGGTGAAAAGTGGGGGTGAGTGTTTTGAGAGAGAGAAATGAGGGTGGTGATGGTGGTGTAAGAGTTGGTGATGGTGCGTGTTTTTAGAGAGAGAGTAGAGAGAGAAATAGGGTGGTGATGGTCTGAGATGGTGGTGAAAGGTGGTTGTGGGTGTTTTTAGAGAGAGAAACGAAGGTGGTGAAAGGTGGTGATGAGTGTTTTTAGAGAGAGAAACAAGGGTGGTGAAAGGTGGTGGAGGGTGTTTTTAGAGAGAGAGAGAGAGAGTAGTGAGAGAAACGAGGGTGGTGAAAGGTGGTGGTTGGTGTTTTACTGTTTTTAGAGAGAGAGAGAGAGAGTAGAGAGAGAAACGAGAGTGGTGACTGGTGATAGTGTGTTGGTGTTGATAAGTATTTAGAGAGAGAATGAAAATGTGATGAGTATGGAAGATGACAGATGACTTATATATTTAATACATACAGTATACATTAATTTTTTCATAATAATAAAACAAAGTTTAAAAAAACAAAAAATAAAAAGTATATGTGAAATAACCATTTTATCCTTGAGCTAGTTGAATTGTTTAACTGTGGTTAACTTTTTAGACTGAAATGACACGTTTTAAGAATGTGAGGGAGGAAAACATCACAATTTTGAAATTTGAACTTAAATGGCAAAAGTGAACAAACCATAGAGACGTAAAATGACACTTAACTCTATTTCTGAACATCAAATAAAATATTAATTAAAGTTAATAGTTATTAGTATATTATAAAATAATTATTTGTTAAAAATCAATAATAACTAGTATTAAACCATCCCCGCGTTGCGGCGGGGGCGTAAAACCATGCCAAGTTGCACCAATGCTACACCACTGTCGGTGACCACCAACACCATAAAACTCGTAAAAACAAAATAAATTAAAAAGAAAAAAAATAACTCCGGACGAAAAGCAAAGTAAAATCTTTGAACCACGTATGCCCGTTGCGGCGTGTTAATGTGAATAAATTATACCGAAACGTAAAACATAGAAAAATAACTAAGATGGCCTAAGACCCGTGCGTTGTGACGAACTTGCCAAAGAGGAAAAAATAGACGTGTTGCGACAGGCATGTTAAACCGGAAAAAATTGACGAAAAAACGTTGAACCCCGCATGTACGTTGCGGCCTGTTAACTTGCAAAATATAGAACGAAACATAAAACGAAAAACTTGCAAAAAGATGAAAAGTATGGGGCATTAAAGTGAAAAATCATTTTTTTTTTTTGAAAAACCCTTCATACTAAGGTTTCTTAAAAACAACTCTATGGTTTCTTAAATAAAAGTGTTGCTTATTTATTATTTAGTATGGTTTTTTTAAAATTATCATACAAACTTCAATAAACATAGTACAAACAACAATGTCAAAAATTGTTACAAATTTATAGTATATAATATCCTAATAGAGTTACCTGTAACTCTTTGTTTTCTTTATTTTGAATAATCTAAATAATTAGATATTCCATTATATATCTATATATATTTATATTCCATTATATATCTATATATATTTTAAAAATGAATTTAATATTAATTTTTTAAAGAAATTTAAACTAATCATGTTGAATTGTAATTATTTATAGTATTTATAACTTTCTTCTGCCTCATAATAAAATAATAAATGGATGAACTAAAAATAAAACATGTAAAGTACCTTCAGCGTTTTCCTGAACTCAGATGTTCGGATATTCGACATATATTTCTTTTTAAGAGTAGGAAAAAAAATAGAGGGAATATTGACATAGCGAAATGGTTTTGGCGGGAAAAAAATTTTATGCTTGATTTCCTTGGTAGGGTAGGAGTTGGCTAAAAAGTCAACTTTTCCTGTAAAGTGTAGGAAGCCATATTCTTGTGACATGTGGCAATTAGATATTTTTATCAAAAGGGCATGATAATAATTTGATAACTATTTTAATTATGGAATTTATTATATCCTAAACTAACTAATGAGAATTTTAAGGAAACTAAATATCTCTTTGATTTTAAATGCGAATCAATGATTATAATATAATCGCTTCAACATATTTACATTCAATTTGTATTTCATCTAGTTCGTCACATTGTGTTTTATCACTAAAACACACTTCTAAGAACACATCTACGTTGTGTTTTAGCAGCCAGTAACTGATTCGTCACCTTGTGTTTTAGCAGTCAGTCACTAGTTCGTCACTTTGTGTTTTATCAATACAACACAATACTATAAACACATCTAGATCTTATTTATCATTATTTTTTATATGATTTGGTGTTTTCGGATGTGAGTGTAACAACAGTCAAATTTGCATGAATCCGTACGTTTAATTAATATTGATTTATGCTTAATGACTGTGCTTAATTACAACTGATGATTAAACTACTTTCTGATTTCTGTTACATACATACATATGCATCACATTCATACTGTCACTCCATTTATTACACACAGACTTTAGTGACAAACTTGATGCACAAAGCACAATTAGCACAGTGAGTGGATAACTCAGACACATGTTGACAATGCCAGCACATAGACAGACACTATATTGAGGCCCAGTATGAGCCAGGAATAAAGTATCACACTAGGGTAGTGTGTAGGGAAGTAAGGACCATAAAACTGTGTCACTAGGTGATAGTTTAGGTGTCGGAATGTGCCTAAAACCCACTCTAAGTGCAGAATTCTGCATTTATTAATAAAATTCAGCATTTAAACATGCTAGTCACTTGCAAAAATATGGCAGAAGGGCCCTGTATACTTTCCTAAGTGCCGGGAATTAATTGTGACACAAAAAGCTATATAAAAGACACTTTACGGGTTAATTAAGCACTTTAACGGAACAATACCAAACCGAACAACCGGACACTACCCGGAACACAAAAATATTGTTAAAAACATTGTTACATTTTTTTTTCTGAGCTAGTTATGGTCCCCAAGCACTATAACACCTTACATAAAACCCGGTACACACTAAACACTAGACATAATATTAAACTCCCACTAATTAACATTTTACCATCAAACTTTACAATTTACCCCATGCATATAACCGTCCCTATGGCCCCACACTTCAAGATTTTTTTTTCAAATCCTTTTAAATCACTAAATAATCTCTTCTTGGAAATTACAAGATCATGATTAGACCTTGTATGTACTCTTGAGGACATGTAATCCATTGGACAAAAGAGTTTGATTTATAAATAACCAACATCATCTTCACCACTACAAAAAAAAATCACTCTCTTCCCCTCTCCATTAAAAGCTTCGGCCGAACCTCCTTGTCACCACCAATTTTTTTTTTTTTTTTTGATTTTGATACAAGTATTCCAAGACTCTTACAAGGTGCACAAAGGTGAATCACGAAGTGTGGAGTTCACGGATCGTCAAGGACCTCCCTCGTGTGCTTTTATCCACCCGTATTTCTCTAGTGTTTCTTCCCTAGCTTAAAAGCTAGTAGTAAGCTTCTTGATCCTCATTTATTTCATATTTATGGTAGTTAATAGTTATGTTATGATGAGAATACATGAACACTAAAAGATCATAGACAAAAGTCTTACACATAAAGCTAGCATGTTGATGAAATAAGATGAACTCTTGATAAAATAAAGTTGTTTTGATGTTGTTGTTGATTATTTGATGATTGCTAGTAATAGAATGTTTAACATCATGGTTGAACTTGTTAAAGTAAGATTAAAAACTTAAGTTAACAAGTTCGGAGGTGATTAGTGATCTACATAAAAGAATCACCTCCATGTTTCAACATAAACTTGGTAACAAAGGGATTTCTTGAAAAATAAGTGAACTAAGTAAGTAGATAGTCGTATGGACCCGAGGGTTACAAAGGATTCTTCTAGACAAACCAAGTTAAAAGACGGATTTTTGAAAAGTCATGATTCATACAACATTTTTGGAAGAAATAAGTATATGAGTACTAGTAAGATATGAAAATGTTGTAAATGGATATTTTTGTAAAATAAGTTCACAAGTTGTGAACATCTAAAAATCCCAAGAGCGAGATTTTAACAAAAATAAACACACTTTGGAGGGTAACTAAACCCACTAAACACCCCACTGAGTTACTACGCATTTTTATGAAAAACCAAGTTTATGTTGTTATGTAAAGTGCATTGTTTTTGCACTTGACTAGTATAATGTTATTTGGTAACTTGTTGTTGGTTGATTTAAATGATTTCCGAAAAGAAAAAGATATGCTAATAAGCATGGGCACCTCCATTTACAAAGGAAACTCTGGCGAAATTTTCTAAAATTTCAACACTTGGAAAATATTTTCCTAACAAGTGTTTACAAATATATTTCTAACTTTGTTTTCAAAATAAACTTCGCCATGTTTTTGTCACAAAGATACCAAGTATCGGAGGGTGATTTTTACAAATAAAATGGATAAATATATATCTAGAATATATATTTTATATTAAAACCCTTGTGTGAATTCTTGTTTATTTTGTGAACTAGTTATATTATTTTAAGGTAAAATAATATAACTTACAAATACCATGGAGAATCACAACTCCAAAATAATACCAAAAATCTCACGGAATGAATATTTAAGTTATACGCTTGATATTGTGAAACCAAACGCAAAGACGTAACTTACAAAATATTCCGCAAAATACTCCTACACATATATTTTTGGTAAAATATTATTTTGGAAGCTAAAGAAGTAAAATATATTATTTTTGAGAAAAATACATATATTTTGGGAATAAGTTATTTTGAACAAATGAGTTAAATATATTTTTCCAAGTGGGACTTAAAATATATTTTTTTCGAAACTACAAATGTACATGTATAAATACCCCCATCCTTGGGAAGGAAATACGCATATAGAATACTTGAGAAGTTTGGATACGAAATAGTTGCCTAACTATTATTCCAAAACCTAAAAACAAAACTTAAGTTAAAATAATTATTATTATTTTAACAAGAAGATATAACTTGGAATAATTTTGGGAACCAAGTAACGTAACTCAAAAAACCCTCATACTAAGCAAAGGCACGGCCCAATCGTCTAATAGACATTAGTACATTGTAGGGAGTCGTGTTTGCTGACGAGACCGGAGATTTGATTACGATACAGGAGACTCATTACTATGAGTTCATGTCCCCCTTTTCTCTTAACTGTTTTCAGTTTTATACTTCGGGGGTGGAATACATGTTACAATAATTACAGACGCTTTTATACATGGTATGGTTAGCTTAAGGAGGGTTTAGACGCTTAGATCATGTGAAAGGTGGGTACAACACTTAAGGCTATTAATCCTCATTGTAGGACCGAGGGACATGAGTGATAGATCTATTTGGGTGTAGCGAGCCCACACCCATGCGGACCAGGGTGGCCCATGTGGTGACCCTGTCTTATTCCTGGAGACAAGTTTGCTAGGTTTAAGTACTTCCTGCACCGTTTCATACATACCATTGGCTTTGCAACCCATTGGTGATCTCTTTTTCCTTAATTGCTACATACCAGGGACTTTTATACATACAGACACACTTTAAAGGTTTATACATACTCACATACACATGAACTCGCTCAACTTTTGTTGATTTTTCAAATTACATGTATTTCAGGAAACTAGTGGATCTGGAAGGGTATGCGTGTGTTTCAAGCTGCGTTGAATAAAGATGTCATCCAGGGTTGTAGGGTTTGAGAGGTGTAACCTATTCCTGGATGGGTCACATATCTCTAAACCTCGTTTTATTTAAAGTCTTTTGTTGAGTCTTATGAACTCGTTTTATATTCCTGGATGGGTCACATATCTCTAAACCTCGTTTTATTTAAAGTCTTTTGTTGAGTCTTATGAACTCGTTTTAAACAAATCAGGATTTGTAACTTAATTTGGGGTTGATGTTTCAAGACATGCATGGTATGGTAATTTTCTAAACTATATTAATGGATGAACATCTCGTGTTTTTTTTTTATCATATAACATTGTTATGATTGTTGCTATGGTATTAAGAGGTCACACCAAATAAACCCAGGCTTTCGCAAAAGTCAGGGTGTGACAGCTTGGTATCAGAGCCTCGATCATAGCGAACTAGGATTCCTTCTCGAGTCTAGACTATGATCACTAGGGCTCTCATGAAAACATTTTTACATTGCATACACTAAACGTCCAGATCCAGGGCACAAACATTTTTACAAACAAAAAGGCACAAATACACATTTCAAAAGGGTATATTTATAATTCAGTCTTAGAGACTGAGGGAGGATCAGTCTTAGAGACTGAGGGAGGATCAGTCTTAGAGACTGAGGGAGGATTTAGTCTTAGGGACTGGGAAAGTTGGTCTTAGAGACCAGGGAGTTAGTCTGAGAGACTAGGGAGTTTAGTCTGAGAGATTAAGTGGGATAGTCTGGGGAAGACTAGGATGATTACTTGCTTACATTGATTGTGGCTTACATGCTTATTTGAATACATGTTGATATAAGTGCATACGTGTGGTTGTGTTACAGACAGCATGTCATCTTCGGATACCAGAGTGTCAGACACGCTTGATCCTATGGCGATAGTCTCGGACGACGAGATTCTATCTGAAAGCGAGGTTTATACGTCGGATACTACGAGCACTGATGAGGATGATTTCCAGCCGTTTGCTCTTCCAGATTTTGGGGATGATATTCCTCTAGCTGATGGTCCCTTCGACGGGGATCTACCTCTCATTCAGATCCCTGCTCCTCTCCCACTCGCCGCAGTTCCTGTCGAGGATCTGCCAGTTGACGAGTTAGCTGACGACGATGTCGATTTATTCATTGAGGGTCCCCCGGAGGGTGACCAGGATGGTGTGGCCCTTATGGATGATGTTGTACCACCTGCTGAGGTTCCCGTTGTCGACCCTGTTGTTCCCATGGTGGAGGTTCCTGCTGCTGATGTCGTTGATTTGCCACCTATTGAGGCCCCTGTCGCAGAGGCCTTATCCGATCCATTCGGTCCTTACTCGTTCGAGTCTGTAGCGTCCGCCTCACCTCACGCCCAGGGCGTGCAGCACTACTCATTTGTCACGGCCCCCGACCCGGTTTGACCCGTTTCAGGAGCCGCGGGACAGAAATTCCCGTGGTATTTATTTAATTGAGTTTAACAGCGGAAGTTTTCACCAGGATCTTTTAAAATGTAAATATTTCCCGATTATTTAATTTCACAACGCGGAATAAAACCCGGTAATTTACAATCATTTGATTTCATGGAGAAATCTTTTATTTTACAAAACATGTTTCTTTATTTTATACTGAGCCACTTCCTTGAGCTTGTAGTGCTATATGGCACTTTTCCTGATTCATAACAGGTCACCTGAAACATGTTTGAAAAAGGTTTTGTCAGCGGGAAATACTGAGTGAATCATTCTATTTTGCATAATGATGCATAGTTATTAATTACAGCATAGGAGCGATTACAATGGCTTCTATCTTATTTTTATCTGGCGTTCTGTCACAATGGTGACAAGTCACAATGGTGACGATGGTCATACCACTATTTAGATCAATGAACCTAAATAGTGATGATTATCCCTGTAGGTCAATGAACCTAACAGTGATTATCCCGAGTAGGTCAATGAACCTAACTGGGAGAAAATTAGTAATGTGCACAATAGCCCACTAACCAGTAATTCAAGATATCCACGACTTAGTCCCTGTAATTATAACCTTGAAAATAATTTAAGGTATTGTAAAATAGTTGATAAAAAGAGAATGACTCACATTGAAGATTTATACGGGCAGAGTTTGGCCTACTGATTTAGCCTTTTATCCTAAATTTAATAACAAGCACACAATTCGGGGTTAGTAATCAATCCAGCATTTACGATAACTTACGAGATCAAATTCTCACAACGAACGACAAAGTGCAATACTTCATCCATCGAATTAACGATGATCCGTCGAATTAATCAACGAACGACAAAGTACGATACTTAAACATCCATCGATTTAACGACGAATGACAAAGTATAGCCCTAATGTGGGCGGCACTTAAACATTCATTGGATATATTGATCTATCGGACAATGAATCGTAATAGCGATTGTGCTAATACCCTGATTGCGGCATCAATTAGGGACCTGTGTGTGTTAATTGAAGTATACAGAAGTTATCTCAGTGTATATTTCGAATTCTTTCGACGTTGAATGTCCAGAAATCAAGTGCCAATGTCCTCTATTTATAGCTGAATTTTGGTCAGCCCTGCGCATCGTAGGCCTAAAACCCATACGATGCGTATGCCATTTTAACAAGCCTGCGCATCGTAGGCTATAAACCTCTACGATGCGTAAGGGGTGAAAACAGGTTATAGAGTAGCCACGTGTGGGACTAGCTCAGATGACTTGACATAATCAAATTTCGAATTATTGACAGCAAGTTATTGTAGATAATCATCAACTAGGGTTTACCCCCTCTGAGTTTTTAGGGGCCCTGATCCTGATTCCAATTGTTCTGAAAATTTTAGGGTTTGCTCAGAATCACTTGGGTGTCTCAATTAGGGTTTCCTATTGGTCAAATTATTTTAATAATTATGACTTTTGATGAGAGTCGTTACATTCTCCCTTCCTTAATAAAAATCTCGTCCTCGAGATTTACCGGAATAAATGAGGATACCTTCGTTTCTTTTCTAATTCCAGTTCTTAAGTGTAATTGGGTCCTCGTTTCGAATCCCACTTAACTTTAACTAGCACTAGTCATTTGTGCTTGAGAAATTTCACTTTTACGCCTTCTATCTGAAGAGGTTTCTCAACAAATTTTAACTTTTCGTTTACCTCTATATCTTGGAGAGGTACTACCAAAGATTCATCTGCTAAACATTTCTTGAGATTGGATACATGAAATACATTATGTACTCCAGCTAACCTTCTTGGTAGTTTGTAAGCAACTAGTCCTGAAATGGTCCTACGTATCTTGGACTTAGCTTTCCTTTCTTACCGAATCTAACAACTCCTTTCCAGGAGATACTTTCAATTATATTTTGTCTCCAACTCGAACTCCAACAGCTTTTATTTATTATCTGTATACTTTTCTGACGATCTCTTGTCGTCTTCATCCTTTCCTTCGTGATACTGAATATCAAAATCTTAATCACTTAGGATTTTTATCCCTATCCTTTTGCCTCATGTTTTAATCCTTTTTGCTCAAATATATATATTAAATTCTTATGATCCATATAGATAGTATCCTTACTTCCATACAGATAATGTTTCCAAATCTTAAGGCAAAAATTATGGTTCCTAATTCTAACTCATGAGTGATAAAATTTTCTTCATACTTTTTCAATTGCCTTGAGGCATACGCAATTACCTTTTTGCGTTTATCATACTTTCAAATCCTAGCTTTGAAGCATTACCGTATACTTCAAAATCTTATGTTCCTTCTGGTAAGGCTAGAATTAAATCATTGATAAATTTCTAAAGGCTTCTTCTTGTTTAAATCCCCATTCAAATTTAACTGTTTCACAAATTGGCTTAGTTAATGGTATACTATTTTGGAAAAATCCTTAATAAATAGTCTATAATACTAAACCTACAAAATTCCTAATTTCCATTGCGGTTTTCAGAATCTTCCATTTGGTAATTACGGCTATCTTAGCAGGATCTACGTGAATACCTTCATGATTCACCATATGACCTAGAAACTGTACTTCTGGTAACCAAATTCACACTTCGAGAATTTGGTGTAAAGCTTCTCTTTTCTTAAAAATACTAAGAGTGCATGCAAGTGCTAATAATGTTCTTTCTGACTTTTGGGATAAATAAGTATATTATCTATGAAGACAACTACAAATTTATCCAAATATAGTTTACAGATCCTATTCATCATGTCCATGAATGTTGGAGGTGCATTCGTTAATTCGAAGGGCATGATTGTAAACTCGTAATGACCATACCTAATTCTGAAAGCAGTTTTAGGTATGTCTTCCTCTGGTACTTTCGACTGATAATATTCGGAACGTATGTTGATCTTAGAAAAATATCTATTTCCCTGGAATTGATCGAATATATCATTAATTCTAAGTAATGAGTATCGATTCTTAGTTATAACCTTATTCAATTTCCTATAATCAATATTCATTCTCATCAAAATCTCCTTTTTCTTAACAATCAACACTGTGTTAACCTTGGCTATTGGTATAATTCCTGAAATTAAATGAATCTTAAATTCTATCTTCCTATCTGGTGGTAATCCAGGTAAATCTTCTGGAATTACATCTGGGTATTCTGAAATTACAGAAATTTCCTTAATTTCTTTATCTTTAGTATTGATGATTATTGAAATCATGTATACTACTCCTTGCTTTCGTTCATAATTAGCAATTTTCATTACTGATATGAACTTTATGACTTATTTCCTGTAATCATTATTACTTCTCCAGTGATTGCTCAAATTTTTATAAAATTCTTATCACAGATAGTTCGAGCATAATTGTTTTACTAATCAATCCATCTTTAGCACAACCTTGATTTCAACTAATTTCATAGATAATAGGGTTGCAGAAAATTTATGACTTAAAAGTTCTATTTCTATGTTTCGCAGAACCTTATTTATTTTAACTGAATTCCCATCTGCCAATTCTACTGTAGAAATTTATCTAATGCTGGTTAATGGTAAGTTAAGAGTTTGGCAGAGTAAAGTATTTATAAAACTTTGGTTTGCACCAGAGTTAAATAATACTTTTATGTAAACGTTGTAAGCTAAGAACATACCGGATATCACATCTGGAATCATCTCGACTTCATGAGTAGTCAGCTGAAAGGCTCTCGCATTCCTTTTTACTCCTTCTGCTGGTTTGGCTTGATTGTCAAATGGTTTATTCAGTTTTGGACAATTTAGCCTAAGATGTCCAGCTTCTCCACAGTTGTAACAGACTGAAGATTTCTTCCTCCTGCAGTCTTCTTCTTGATGCCCCGGAATTTTGCAAAAATTGCAATATCCTTTGCATCTTCCAAAATGCTTCTTTTTGCAAAAATGGCAAAATGGACTAGTAGAAGATTGCCCATTCCCTCCTTTCTTGCAATTGTTATAGTTACCTGAACGGAATTCTTGGGTAATCTTTTGGGCTACTTCCTTCCTTCTATTTTCTTCTCTTGTCCGTACTAGTTCGTCAGTCAGAGTATTGGCTAATTCTACTGTATCATCAATCGTGCGAGGTTTCGCAGCCTTGACGATATTACGGATTTCGGAAATCAATCCCCAAATATAACGAGAAATAAGTACCGGCTCTGGCGAAGCCAGGGTTGGTACCACTCGAGCATATTCGAAGAATGTCGTAGTATACCCTCGACAATCTACATCCACCATCCGGTGGGTTAGAAACTTATTTGCCATTTGATCTTTTTCATATTCGGGACAGAATTTCCTTTCTACAAGACTTTTAAATTCTTCCCAGTTCATAGCATACGCCATCCTTCTTCCTTTTGCCTGTAACACTGTGTTCCACCATTCTAACGCCACTTCTTTGAATAGGTTTGACGCATACATAACCTGATCATCCTGAGCACATTTACTTATGGCAATTACTGCCTCGGTTTTCTCTAACCAACGCAGTGTCGCAGACGCTCCTTCATTGCCTGCAAACTCAGTGGGTTTACAAGCAAGAAATTCTTTGTAAGTGCAACCAGGTGTTGCAACTTTCCTTTTCTTAGGGAGCGGAGCTTGCCGTGGTTCATTATCATGATTAACATGATTACCGCCTCCATTTACGCTATTACTGAAATTATCTTCAGAAATGCGTTTACTAGGAACAACTTGTTGCGGTTCGATTGGATTTTTAACAGCAGCAATGATTGCTGGAATAGCATTGGCTATCCCTTGAGCAACTATCTCTAGAATAGCATTGGCTATCCCTTGAGCAATGATATTTTCTATATCTTGCCTAGTCACATATTGATCCCCTTGTTGTTGCTCAGATTGATTAATCTCATTAACTGGTTCATTATTAGCGTTTTCCATCTGATATCTACTTTATAGATACATAATTAGTATAAAGGAAATAATCCAATGTCATAATTTAATTGCACATAATCACATAAACGAATATACAAACAATAGTTGTAACTTTCTAAAATTTCCTTATATCTTGTTTCTATATACACCCGTTTTATTATTTATTTTACACAAACTGATTTTACTATTACACAATCATAGTTTCATAATCCCCTATCTTTTGTCAGGTAATGTTCTAGTAACGGCGTTCCTTCTCATCGTATTTCCAGGAGATCTGTCCCAAAATTTCTTGGATCCTATTCCCAGCATCCATTTCGTCAAAATGACGGGATTCAGCCATATTCTCGTTACTCATTGTTAAATTTGGTAAGGGTTCTGGCTTGTATTTAGGAAAAAGCTTATAGGGATGGTTTTGTAACAGTATTTCATTATTCAACCATTCGTCTATATTCCAGTGGTTCGAAGGGTTTGGAAGAGCTGGTTCTAAGTTCATAAAATTATTTTCATTAACAGGCTCAATAGTATCATCGGTTGCCATTATAAAATCTAGTTCTTCTTGAGATGGTAATCCCTCCATTTGCCTAGAACTTTCCCCAATTTCCATTTTCTTAGGCTTAGGTTTCTCAAGAGGGAAAGCGTTGAATTCTATAGGTTCTTCTATGTCTGGAATATACCTATTGAAATCTCTGGAAACTTCGATTCTTACTGGATAGAGATTTAAATTCTGAAGGGCTTCCGACAGATCACTCATGCTGTTTAAAATACATACCATTACTAAGTTATAAACAAATTGTATAGAACAACTTTTTAAATAGTATTTCATAATGGGTAATTACCAAAATAACTAAAAATTAAAACACACTAGGTTTTATTTGTAAATTTATTTATAAGGTTTCTAGACTTTAGATAATAAAAGTGCTAAACTTTGAATAAAGATTTATATTTACTATTACAGTAGCTAACATATAAAAATCTGCCCATATTATTCAAAATTAGTCAAATAATTAAAACATATAATCACAAAATAGTAATTAAATTAAAATTAAGTATTTTCTAAATACTTAATTGGCTTAAATCAGTGGCTCGATAAGTGGCTCTGATACCACCTTTTTCTGTCACGGCCCCCGACCCGGTTTGACCCGTTTCAGGAGCCGCGGGACAGAAATTCCCGTGGTATTTATTTAATTGAGTTTAACAGCGGAAGTTTTCACCAAGATCTTTTAAAATGTAAATATTTCCCGATTATTTAATTTCACAACGCGGAATAAAACCCGGTAATTTACAATCATTTGATTTCACGGAGAAATCTTTTATTTTACAAAACATGTTTCTTTATTTTATACTGAGCCACTTCCTTGAGCTTGTAGTGCTATATGGCACTTTTCCTGATTCATAACAGGTCACCTGAAACATGTTTGAAAAAGGTTTTGTCAGCGGGAAATACTGAGTGAATCATTCTATTTTGCATAATGATGCATAGTTATTAATTACAGCATAAGGGCGATTACAATGGCTTCTATCTTATTTTTATCTGGCGTTCTGTCACAATGGTGACAAGTCACAATGGTGACGATGGTCATACCACTATTTAGATCAATGAACCTAAATAGTGATGATTATCCCTGTAGGTCAATGAACCTAACAGTGATTATCCCGAGTAGGTCAATGAACCTAACTGGGAGAAAATTAGTAATGTGCACAATACCCCACTAACCAGTAATTCAAGATATCCACGACTTAGTCCCTGTAATTATAACCTTGAAAATAATTTGAGGTATTGTAAAATAGTTGATAAAAAGAGAATGACTCACATTGAAGATTTATACGGGCAGAGTTTGGCCTACTGATTTAGCCTTTTATCCTAAATTTAATAACAAGCACACAATTCGGGGTTAGTAATCAATCCAGCATTTACGATAACTTACGAGATCAAATTCTCACAACGAACGACAAAGTGCAATACTTCATCCATCGAATTAACGATGATCCGTCGAATTAATCAACGAACGACAAAGTACGATACTTAAACATCCATCGATTTAACGACGAATGACAAAGTATAGCCCTAATGTGGGCGGCACTTAAACATTCATTGGATATATTGATCTATCGGACAATGAATCGTAATAGCGATTGTGCTAATACCCTGATTGCGGCATCAATTAGGGACCTGTGTGTGTTAATTGAAGTATACAGAAGTTATCTCAATGTATATTTCGAATTCTTTCGACGTTGAATGTCCAGAAATCAAGTGCCAATGTCCTCTATTTATAGCTGAATTTTGGTCAGCCCTGCGCATCGTAGGCCTAAAACCCATACGATGCGTATGCCATTTTAACAAGCCTGCGCATCGTAGGCTATAAACCTCTACGATGCGTAAGGGGTGAAAACAGGTTATAGAGTAGCCACGTGTGGGACTAGCTCAGATGACTTGACATAATCAAATTTCGAATTATTGACAGCAAATTATTGTAGATAATCATCAACTAGGGTTTACCCCCTCTGAGTTTTTAGGGGCCCTGATCCTGATTCCAATTGTTCTGAAAATTTTAGGGTTTGCTCAGAATCACTTGGGTGTCTCAATTAGGGTTTCCTATTGGTCAAATTATTTTAATAATTATGACTTTTGATGAGAGTCGTTACATCATCCGACTCTTATTCGGACATGGCGATGTTTGTTGCGCCTAACGTTCCCCATGATGTCGACCCGAATCCCGAGGTCGAGTTCGTACCTGCTGAGCCTGCTCTAGTTGGCCCAGAGCCTGTCATTGCTCATGACCCTATTGATGTCCCAGCCGTTGCATTGTTGCCTGATCCTTTACCAGAGCCTGATCACGTTGATATACCAGTCTTGGCACCACCTATTGTTGATGCCCCAGTCGTCGTACCACCGGTTTCTAATGTCCCTATTGTTGATGCACCACTGCCTGATCCTGTGTCGGTGTTTGTTGACCGTGCACCTTTTGCCGCACATATCGATCCGAGATATGCTGACACCCGTAACGGGTGGATCGAGGATGATGATTCTCCTCCTTTTGTCGTACCAGTTACACCCTCTGTTGCACCTGTTGTTGCACCTCTCGATGTTCCCCAGTTGCACCCGCACTTATCTGATATCCATCGCACCGACCTTCCTATCACTTTTCTCCAGGACATTCCTCCTCCTCGTCCTGGGGAGGGATCTTCGAGACAGCAGCCTGCTTTTGTCCCGCCTATGTCGTCAGCCGTACCATTCATGTCTCAGTTTCCTCGTACTGCATCACCTTTTGTACCATCGGGCGAGCCATTTTTGTGGTCATCGCCCAATGCCATGCCCTTATCAGACGCGTATCACCCTTTCCATGTCGGATATTCCATGGAGGACATACTTATATCCCTGCAGTTACAGCAGGATGCATTGAGCAGACGCGTTTTGGAGCTGGAGAGGACCCCGCGTCCTCCACCTTGTCACTGTCAGTCTCCTTTTGCTACACCACCAGCTCCTCTACCACTACCCCCTGATTCAGATGTTCGCTTCCTTACTCCTGAGCAACATATAGCTTACCTGTTTCATGTTATCCATGCACTTGAGGAGGATTGGGTGCGTTTGCGCCGTTTGATTTTCTTCCCTCCCCCTCCTCCCCCATCAGCATGAGGATTTTTGGTCTGTTGCAGGTAGCGTTACTTTTGATGAGAAGACAGCGATTGAGCCAGACTATACAGTATTTTGAAGACCGCATTTTGACATCATGACTTTTGATATTTGATTTTTGGTTGTTGTATTTGACTAGATAGTTCAGACAGGGGTGATGTGACCCCTAGTCGCTTTTGATGTACAATACAGTTATAAAACTTGTAAACATTATATTGTGGTCTTGATTATATGACAAGCTAAATCGCAGTGTTCTCATTATATGTGTTGTTGAATTATTTGTTTTATAGCATGGGATGTTATGTGTTATTGTGTTGATGGATGTTATTACATACGCATATTACTTACTTACTATGACCTGACCAATATGATCTTCTTTTAGAAGATGCCTCCACGACGAGACACACGTTTGCCTACCACTGAGGCAGAATTGCAGGCAAGAATTTCGCAGGCCATTGCTGATTACGAGGCCTCCCACGCTGAGACCAGCGGGAATACCTCAAGAAACAATAACCCACCAAATGGTAATGTTAAGTCACTCGAGACACATTACACTACATTTGGACATTTCATGTGCAAATGCTAATGTTTTCTATGAATAACATTGCTTGGACAGGCTGCACCTACAAACATTTTCTAGAATGCAAACCCCTGAACTTCGGTGGCACTGGAGGTGCCATAGCTTTTGTAAAATGGGTTGAGAATGTGGATGCCGTTGTGCGAACGAGTGGTTGTATGCTAGAGCAACAAGTCCCATACGTTTTCGGATTGCTACAAGATGGGGATCTGTTATAGTGGAACCTTAGGGTTCGAGAAATGGGCGAGGTTGCAGCATATGCGTTAACATGGAGTGAGCTGAAGGAAATGATGCGTAGGGAGTATTGTTCTCAGATGGAGATCCAAAAGCTGGAATTAGAATTCTGGAAGCAAAAGATGGAAGGTCCAAAAGTGGTGGAGCACGTGCAAAGGCTTTATGATTTGTCGCGAATCGTTCCGTACCTGGTGGAACCCGAGTTGAAGAGAATGGAGCAATCCATTTGGGAACTGGCGCCTCAAGCCTTGAGCTTGATGATAGCATCAACGCCACCAATAACTATAGTTGCATATATGATAAGTCTGGCACTCACTAAGGAAGCACTTAGATTGGAAAGACTTTCAACCCCCGACAAGAAGAAGGAAACACAGGTAGAGACATCCGGAAAGAACAAAAGGAAGCTCACTGAGGATACCCGGACAAACGACGAGAACAAAGCCAAAATGAAAAAGGAATACAAGGGCATCCTACCTAAGTGCGATGACTGCCTATTTCATCATACAGCGCCATGTAGGTATGGAAGAAGTAATGTCTGTGACAAGGTAGGGCATGTCGAGGAAACATGTCAAAACGGATCAGGACATGGAAACAAAGGTCAAGATGATAGCAAAAACTAAGGAGGAAACAACGGCAACAACAACTATCAAAGTGGGACTAATGATGAACAAAAACATATCCAAGGTTGTTTTGACGGTGGGAACAAAGGGTATTCCAAGAAAGATTGCTCTAACAACGAACACGCCGATGTTAAGACTTACTTGGGAGCTAAGCCGAGGTGTGATAAGTGCAAATTTCAGCATGAAGGCCGATGCCGGAAGCCTAAGTGCGGTAAGTGCAGAAAGTGGGGACACAACGAGGATGCCTGTTGGGCGGAGAGTCCCATAAAAGGGGAAAGTGGTGACCACAACCAAGGCAGGAATGGTAAGGATAAGGTTCCGGGCTGCTATAGGTGTGGAAACGTGGGGTACCTTAGAAATGATTGCCCAAGGAGGATTAACCAAGACCGTGAAGGGGCATCCAGCATCGGAGCTCGTGAAGCAGGCCAGGATCCAAATGTAGTTGCTGGTACGTTTTCGGTCAACCAAAAATTTTCCATCTATGTTATTTAATACCAGTGCCAGCCATAGCTTCGTATCTCGTAAATTTAAAGAATATACTTGGTTTAGTAAAGGGATAAGTTAGATGACCCGCACTCGATAGAACTAGCTAATGGGAAGCCTCGACGTGGTAACTGGAATGGACCGGTTGTCAGGAAATCAAACGATGGTTGTTATCAACACCCCGATGATGAGCGACGAAGCAATCGTGACTCGTGAAGCAGGATACGCCTCTGCAAATTACCAGTGCTTGAAGACATGGAAGTTTCTGCGCAAGGGATGCGTTGCCTTCCTGGCTCACTGTCATGGACAAGGGAGCCGAAGAACCAAAAACTTAAAGATGTCCCTGTGATAAGGGAATATCCCGAATTCTTCCCCGAAGGCTTGCCAGAATCATCTCCTCAACGACAAGTCAAATTCCGTATCAATTTAACTCCAGGCGCCACGCCTGCAGTCAATGCACCTTAGCGACTTACACCTTCGGAAAGACAAGGATTGACCGTGTAGCTTCAGTAGACGATAGAGAAGGAAGCTAGCAAACCAAGTTTCCGTTTTAAGTAACCCCAGTCCTACTCATCAAGAAGAAAGACGATGATTTTCGAATAAGCATCAATTACCGGGAGCTGAACGAGCTAACCAAGGAGGTTTGGCAACTCTTGCTAAGGATTAACGGATTTCTTACTTAACTAACTGTGAGAATCCAACTACTACTTCGCGACTGATTGTTGATCGAGTGTCGTTAGCTGTAAATTCAGGAAGAAAGTAATACCGTGGAAATTGTGGGACAATAGCTTGTTTCAAACAAACACAAGAATGGTGTTTCCTACACGATGCACAAAACAGTTTTACACAAAATACGAAACTTTGAAAACCTAGGAAACATGTACTTAGGACCTTTGTGAACCCAGGTCAGAACTCGTAAAGATTGCTTAGGAACCACATCTGTTAACCTAAGCAAACACCATTATCCTGACTTATACGCTATTTCAGTTAACCCAACAGAAAGCACTTAAATTTCTTATGTTGAAATCTCCACTTTTGCTTCTAGCGAGTAGATATTTGCACCTCTACACCCCTTAATGATAATTGCATCGCGTTAATTTTTTTTTCTTTCCTTTTTTTTTCGCTGAGGACAAACACATAGACGTGTCGATACTTGGTCATTTCTAACAAACACTCATTGTGTCATTACTTGGAAACTTATATGTCACACATACACCATTTGCTACGCATGTGGTTTCATTTTGAATAAGCATTTCATTGAGGTTCAAATATTACTTTGTTAAAACTAATTATTGGTTTACGATTCGAATAATCTACGTCATTAAATTATTGACTCCTTTGTTATCAAGTCAACACACTTTCTTGAAACTCCTTTTCTTTCAAGTTACATTCATGGTTTATGTTCGTAACCATGCTGAGATTCCCTTGTTGATACATACGTTTATTGTTAGATTACGCTGAAACCTAGTTCAATTGCTTGAACTTATCCATTTCACATATTCACTTTAAAACGCCCTATGATGTATTGAGAGCATCGTATTCATATTTTGCAAAAGGTCTTTTGTTTCGAGTCGTAGTAGACTTATTTGGTCTACGACTCCACTAAATCGTTTGATGGACTCGACACCTTGTGGTGATACCTTCACAAAACTAAAGCTTGCGTTAATTTCGTTACGCAACTCATACACGGATTTAATTATTGACTTGTTCTAAATCCGTTTTGTTTATCACGATTAAAACAATCTCAACACAGTTGGTGTTAAGACGATGGTACATACATTCATTTTATATCACGGTGTACCTCCTAACGATTCTTTCATTATCAATCAAATGCTTTGCGATACCGGTTACTTTTCACCTTCGATCGGAAACAGTGGTTCTTTGATGCTTCGTGCCCAATTGAAAACTCTGTGCCCAATTGAAAACTCTATGACATTGCGTCAATCAAATCTCCAGATTATATCAGTACACTTTCATTTGTCTTCAGACACGGTGAACGTGTTCAGTCACCGCTATAGTTGAGTTATGTCATTACAAACTTGTAGCTTGCGCTAATCATGGTCAACCGTTTCACGTAAAACTATACAAACTTTTTGACTTGCCATTTAAACATTCCTGATGCGACTGCAAATTACGACAAAGATACACCATATTCGCTTGTATTTCATTCGGTGTATTTTCAAAATCCAAGGATGTCAACACACTAATCCTTACCATTCATTCCTTCGAAAGTTGACAGATCATTGGCATATTTAAGTTGTTGATTTTGAGTTTATATAGCGGGTGCTATGGTTGTAAACGTTCGATTGTATATTATAACCGATTGAATTGAGAATCCGCTGGCCAAAACCCCTGGTGACACCCTGTTAATTAAGTTACGCTAGATTATACCTCTATACGTCCTGCGTTCTTTAACATCAAATTCAGAGAGACATACCCCGTGACCATTAGGGTCTTAAAATGGCAAGATGCCCTTGGTTTCGCTTGATTCGAATGAATTTCGATGCGGTTTTGTCAATATCTACCTCAGTATTATTCATATACATACAAAAATAATGTAACCCTAAGGAGTTAAGGTAGTATAAATTTCGAGGACGAAATTTTCTTAACATGGGGAGAATGTGACAACTGTCAAATTTGCATGCATCCGTACGTTTAATTAATATTGATTTATGCTTAATGACTGTGCTTAATTACAACTGATGATTAAACTACTTTCTGATTTCTGTTACATACATACATATGCATCACATTCATACTGTCACTCCATTTATTACACACAGACTTTAGTGACAAACTTGATGCACAAAGCACAGTTAGCACAGTGAGCGGATAACTCAGACACATGTTGACAATGCCAGCACATAGACAGACACTATATTGAGGCCCAGTATGAGCCAGGAATAAAGTATCACACTAGGGTAGTGTGTAGGGAAGTAAGGACCATAAAACTGCGTCACTAGGTGATAGTTTAGGTGCCGGAATGTGCCTAAAACCCACTCTAAGTGCAGAATTCTGCATTTATTAATAAAATTCAGCATTTAAACATGCTAGTCACTTGCAAAAATATGGCAGAAGGGCCCTTTATACTTTCCTAAGTGCCGGGAATTAATTGTGACACAAAAAGCTATATAAAAGACACTTTACGGGTTAATTAAGCACTTTAACGGAACAATACCAAACCGAACAACCGGACACTACCCGGAACACAAAAATATTGTTAAAAATATTGTTACATTTTTTTTTCTGAGCTAGTTATGGTCCCCGAGCACTATAACACCTTACATAATACCCGGTACACACTAAACACTAGACATAATATTAAACTCCCACTAATTAACATTTTACCATCAAACTTTACAATTTACCCCCATGCATATAACCGTCCCTATGGCCCCACACTTCAAGATTTTTTTTTTCAAATCTTTTTAAATCACTAAATAATCTCTTCTTGGAAATTACAAGATCATGATTAGACCTTGTATGTACTCTTGAGGACATGTAATCCATTGGACAAAAGAGTTTGATTTATAAATAACCAACATCATCTTCACCACTACAAAAAAATCACTCTCTTCCCCTCTCTATTAAAAGCTTCGGCCGAACCCCCTTGTCACCACCATTTTTTTATTTTGATACAAGTATTCCAAGACTCTTACAAGGTGCACAAAGGTGAATCACGATGTGTGGAGCTCACGGATCGTCAAGGACCTCCCTCGTGTGCTTTTATCCACCCGTTTTTCTCTAGTGTTTCTTCCCTAGCTTAAAAGCTAGTAGTAAGCTTCTTGATCCTCATTTATTTCATATTTATGGTAGTTAATAGTTATGTTATGATGAGAATACATGAACACTAAAAGATCATAGACAAAAGTCTTACACATAAAGCTAGCATGTTGATGAAATAAGATGAACTCTTGATAAAATAAAGTTGTTTTGATGTTGTTGTTGATTATTTGATGATTGCTAGTAATAGAATGTTTAACATCATGGTTAAACTTGTTAAAGTAAGATTAAAAACTTAAGTTAACAAGTTCGGAGGTGATTAGTGATCTACATAAAAGAATCACCTCCATGTTTCAACATAAACTTGGTAACAAAGGGATTTCTTGAAAAATAAGTGAACTAAGTAAGTAGATAGTCGTATGGACCCGAGGGTTACAAAGGATTATTATAGACAAACCAAGTTAAAAGACGGATTTTTGAAAAGTCATGATTCATACAACATTTTGGGAAGAAATAAGTATATGAGTACTAGTAAGATATGAAAATGTTGTAAATGGATATTCTTGTAAAATAAGTTCACAAGTTGTGAACATCTAAAAATCCCGAGAGCGAGATTTTAACAAAAATAAACACACTTTGGAGGGTAACTAAACCCACTAAACACCCCACTGAGTTACTACGCATTTTTATGAAAAACCAAGTTTATGTTGTTATGTAAAGTGCATTGTTTTTGCACTTGACTAGTATAATGTTGTTTGGTAACTTGTTGTTGGTTGATTTAAATGATTTCCGAAAAGAAAAAGATATGCTAATAAGCATGGGCACCTCCATTTACAAAGGAAACTCTGGCGAAAGTTTCTAAAATTTCAACACTTAGAAAATATTTTCCTAACAAGTGTTTACAAATATATTTCTAACTTTGTTTTCAAAACAAACTTCGCCATATTTTTGTCACAAAGATACCAAGTATCGGAGGGTGATTTTTACAAATAAAATGGATAAATATATATCTAGAATATATATTTTATATTAAAACCCTTGTGTGAATTCTTGTTTATTTTGTGAACTAGTTATATTATTTTAGGGTAAAATAATATAACTTACAAATACCATGGAGAATCACAACTCCAAAATAATACCAAAAATTTCACGGAATGAATATTTAAGTTATACGCTTGATATTGTGAAACCAAACGCAAAGACGTAACTTACAAAATATTCCGCAAAATACTCCTACACATATATTTTTGGTAAAATATTATTTTGGAAGCTAAAGAAGTAAAATATATTATTTTTGGGAAAAATACATATATTTTGGGAATAAGTTATTTTGGACAAATGAGTTAAATATATTTTTCCAAGTGGGACTTAAAATATATTTTTTTCGAAACTACAAATGTACATGTATAAATACCCCCATCCTTGGGAAGGAAATACGCATATAGAATACTTGAGAAGTTTGGATACGAAATAGTTGCCTAACTATTATTCCAAAACCTAAAAACAAAACTTAAGTTAAAATAATTATTATTATTTTAACAAGAAGATATAACTTGGAATAATTTTGGGAACCCAAGTAACGTAACTCAAAAACCCTCATACTAAGCAAAGGCACGGCCCGATCGTCTAATAGACATTAGTACATTGTAGGGAGTCGTGTTAGCTGACGAGACCGGAGATTTGATTACGATACAGGAGACGCATTACTGTGAGTTCATGTCCCCCTTTTCTCTTAACTGTTTTCAGTTTTATACTTCGGGGGTGGAATACATGTTACAATAATTACAGACGCTTTTATACATGGTATGGTTAGCTTATGGAGGGTTTAGACGCTTAGATCATGTGAAAGGTGGGTACAACACTTAAGGCCATTAATCCTCATTGTAGGACCGAGGGACATGAGTGATAGATCTATTTGGGTGTAACGAGCCCACACCCATGCGGACCAGGGTGGCCCATGTGGTGACTGTGTCTTATTCCCGGAGACAAGTTTGCTAGGTTTGAGTACTTCCTGCACCGTTTCACACATACCATTGGCTTTGCAACCCATTGGTGATCTCTTTTTCCTTAATTGCTACATACCATGGACTTTTATACATACAGACACACTTTAAAGGTTTATACATACTCACATACACATGAACTCGCTCAACTTTTGTTGATTTTTCAAATTACATGTATTTCAGGAAACTAGTGGATCTGGAAGGGTATGCGTGTGTTTCAAGCTGCGTTGAATAAAAATGCCATCCAGGGTTTTAGGGTTTGAGAGGTGTAACCTATTCCTGGATGGGTCACATATCTCTAAACCTCGTTTTATTTAAAGTCTTTTGTTGAGTCTTATGAACTCGTTTTAAACAAATCAGGATTTGTAACTTAATTTGGGGTTGATGTTTCAAGACATGCATGTTATGGTAATTTTCTAAACTATATTAATGGATGAACATCTCGTGTGTTTTTTTATCATATAGCATTGTTATGATTGTTGCTATGGTATTAAGAGGTCACACCAAATAAACCCACGCTTCCGCAAAAGTCAGGGTGTGACAGTGGGAGATTAGAGAGAGGGAAGGAGAGAGAGAAAATCGCGACAATTATGGAGGTGGTTTATGATTGGAAATTATTTCCTTATTTAAAACAACTTAAATGACACATCTACCCTCATTCAATTAAATTAGCCTATTTTTAAGGAACATATATTACTAAAATGCTACCAAAATGATCTCAACCATCAAACACACTCATCCAATGATCAAGATCACTTCCTACAATTTGTAGGAAAAACACACTTTGTAGAAGAACTCCACCCTCCTTGGTAAACGAGGTATATTATACCCTTATACAATTAGCAAATTGAGTTATGTCCCATTTGTTTAAAAGTCACACCCTTTATTCATTTTACTCACACCCTTTCATTTTATACATTAAAAAACAACTTGGGATGTGTCTCTTCATAGATACAACCATAAAATTAACCAGCACACCTTTTGAAAATTAACTATATATTGTTCAATACACATAAAAAACATCCATTCTCACAAGTAACTAAATAATCTAAATTTTGGGTTCTGTTAGCATTGCGCTGGATTCCAAATTCTTTAACTTCCAAAATCCATTTCATCTCCTTCAATTCCCATCAACAAATTCATCCAGTAACTTTACGATATCCATTTTGTATTTTTATGGTAATACTTTAAATTCTATTTCTTTGATTTATCATATGTCTTTTTACATGATTTCCATATTATTTCTTCTCTGCCTTTATATCTTCCTTGATAGTGCGTAGTACCTTTCAATCGATTCAATCATGCCTTTCCGTGATTGTTTTTTTCTTCTTGAATCGCGATTAACATTTAACGTAGTAAACAAATGCGTATCCTGAATTAGGTTCTTGAATGAATTTGAGATTCAAGAACTCTGATCTTGGATTCAAGTCACATTAAGAATTTATGATAGTAATCGCGATTAACATTTAACATAGTAATCGTTGTTAGATACAACGCAGACTATTCGGATGCAGAGTACGTTGAAAACTTGAAATCGACCCTTCAGGAGTTCCGGAGCGGGTTAGAATTTGAATTTCACATACTTAAGTTATACGTTTATGCGGTGGTTGGAAATAATCTTATGGCATCAAACATATTATTAGTGACACCCATCATATTATTAGTGACATGTATTATATATTATTCTGTCACTAAAAACATTAGTATATAGTTTTATATGTGGGTCATATATCAAACGGTGCAAACATGTATGCCCACCAACCACCATCTCAACCATTGCAATTGTAAAAACGGTTATAACTGTCAATTACGATAACTATAAATAGCCGTATGTATCAGACATTTGAGTTACTCGAATAGTCGAATGCATATATTAGTGTCAATTCTCTGTCCCTCTAAATATATACAAAGTGTGTATATTACTGTGTATTCGAATCATAATATCCTCATCTTCTGTATGGTTTTATTTTATGTTTCATTCATATGATTTACTTAAATCGTAGATCTTAATAAATTAATTTATGGTTCATTCATATGATTTACATAAATTGTAGATAATGAGACATGTATAGCTCACTTCTTTTAAAGTAGAAAACTTAAATAAAATCACCAATTCTTATTTCTAATTCTAAGCGGGAGAAGAATTTTTGTTAGCGGTATTAACTTTTTAACGTTAGTTTTTTAATCTTAAGAGTATTTAACTCTTTGACGTTAGTTTTTTAATCTTAACAAAATATTATTTGTTAATGTATAATGACTTCTTTCATGAACCTAAAAAATCACTGGTGCATACAAATGATTAGTGCGGCGGTGAAGGCCAGGAGTAGACCAAATTGAATAAAAATCATTTTGCTTAAAAGATTTTGCGCATCTGATATAGTGAGATAACAAAAGGTTTCATAATCTACAACCCGCCGCAACGCGCGGGGAGCGTCAACTCGTTGGTTGACAAATGGTAACCTTTAATTCTATGACTCGATCCTTCTTTCATATTTGATATCTAAATCAAGTGGATGGCTTGCATTTATCTACAGAGATGCATGTTCAACTCTCATTTGGTGTAGAGTGAGGCACTAGTGGGCAATAATAGAAGACTCAGGGAACCTGAGTTGGATCCTCGAGCAAAACGGGTTTTACCGGTAATTTCACTGTCATGCCAATGGGCGGGTGTGTTACCGGGTTTCCCCGGAATTGACGGTGGAATCAGGTTACTCTCAAAGTACTTCATTTATTCAATAAGTGACCTAAAAATGCTCGGGGTTGATTCTGTTTATTGTTAAAAAAAATCCTTCTTTCATGTATTACCTCCACGTGTTAAAGAATGGTCAATTCATTTTTAAGACACCCTAGTATTCTACTCATTTACAAAACTTTCTAATGCTTATTTATAGTATTCATTTTTAATTTTTAATTAACATCAAATTTATATAATTTCATTTCTTTTGACGACACGTACAGTTAATTTTTCTTTATATACTCTTATATATATATATATATATATATAGAGTTAGGATCCTGTAAAAAAGGCCAAAGTGTGAGAAAGGTAAGAAAGAATCTCAGCCATTAGATCTTTTGATCTAATGGTTGAGATCAATAGGGACCAAAATGTAAAATATTTTTATTAATTTGGATTGAATTGAAATATATAGGGGCAATTGTGTCTTTTTATCTTCATTTTGTAAATCAAAATCCCTACAATTTCGTTCTCTCTCTATCATACGTTCCTAATTTCTCTCTTTCTCTCTCTTTCTTCTTCCATATTCAGAACATAATTCCTACAAACAGAAAACGTAAACATCAATCGGAAGCGGACCGGCAGTGGTGGTCGACGACGGCGGTGGCGGACCGGCAGTGATTGGGTTCGACGACGCGCGGCTGGTTGGGTTCGACGACGGCGGCGGTTGGGAACCATGAGATTTTACTGTCGGGTGGTTATGTTCGACGACGGCGGTGGCGGACCGGCAGTGGTGGTGCCGGCAGCGGAGAAGAAGATGATACAGTGATGTAAGGATTATTGAATGGTGTTATTTTTCTTTTCATTAATGGTGTTATTTTCCTTTGTTATTGGTGTTTTTTCTTTTCTGAATGGTGTTATTTTTCTTTTCTTAATGGTGTTTTTTTCTTTTATGAATGGTGTTTTTTTTCTTTTTCTGAATGGTGTTATATTTCTTTTACTGAATGGTGTTATATTCTTGTACTGAATGGTGTTTATTTTATTTACTGCTGAATGGTGTTTTTTTTTGTGCTGAATGGTGTTATTTTTGTGCTGAATGATGTTATTTTTTGTGTGAATGGTGTTTTTTTTTTTTTTTTGTGCTGAATGGTGTTATATTTTGTGCTGAATGATGTTATTTTTGTGTGAATGGTGTTTTTTTGTGCTGAATGGTGTTATGTTTGTGCTGAATAATGTTATTTTTGTGTGAATGATGTTTTTTTTTGTGCTGAATGGTGTTATATTTGTGCTGAATGGTGTTATATTTTCTGAATGGTGTTATATTTAAAACACCATGTATGAACATGCTCTGAATGGTGTTATATTTATGGTATAAGTCCTTAAATCAAGGATTTTCTCTCTCCAAATCCTTAAATCAAGTATTACCATATTTGAATTTCTTAATGCATTTACAATTATACCCTTTTCAATTAATTTAGATCGAATGGTTGAGATTCTTTCTTACCTTTCTCACACTTTTGGTCCTTTTTACAATAACTCCACCCTATATATATATAGGATTAGATTTAAGAGTGAACACTAGTGTAGATTGCGAACTGAGTGAACTAATCCTAGCCACACACGTGTGTAGATCAATGGTGAGGATTTGTTCACTCAGTTCGCAAATACACTAGTGTTCACTCTAAAACCCCACCCTATATATATATATATACACACACACACACACAAATATATATAGTACCTTAAGTTCGATCAACTTTAAAATGTCTCTTATTTAGTACTCAACATTATAACAAATTAAAACGTTATTACCTGATTTTCAACAAAAAAAATATTAGTATCCGACATTAAAATTTGACAGAAACCCCAAGGACCAACGATGTAATTTTTTCTATAGAAATTTATTTGGCATTTTATCCAGTGGCGGACCCAGAAAATATTTTCAAGGGTACGAACTAGAGATTAAACCAAATTTTCAAGGGGTACGATGGAGATTTTACCCTTTAAATAGACTATTTTTTTTCAAGGGGTGCGCCCAATTATCCAGGGCTCTACCTAGGTCCGCCCCTGACCTTATCCTACACATATCGAAATTTATTCTACTCTTTATCTGACACTTATACAAAAAATTGTCATTCACCGTAAATTAGGTTGTCTTAAAAAAATAAATTTTAAAAACGAGTTACAGGTTTAACTAGTTATCTAATTTAGAGGCATACAATTAATTAATTAAAATTGTAAAATTACATATATGCTCTTAAAATAACATTAATTACACATATCAAATAAAACATTTGTATTGATTTAAAATTTATTATTTATATTCTTATAAAAGTTTCTTTTACATCATTCCTCCACTACATTAATATTACCAGCATATAAATAAAACTATAAAAAAGCAAAACAATTTAAAAAAGGGAGTTAATATTCACACATATTTTCTATCTATATATACAGTGTGAGTTTCATAGGGAAACACTAAAAAAGTAAGGGACCGGGGAACACTCTTAAAGATTCAACTTAACATTTTAAAAATTAATTTTTTTTAAAAAAAAATCAGCGCTTTTTCTTATAAATACTTGTAGAAGCATTTTTAATAAAAAAAATCAAAAACTAAAAAATATAAAAACAGTTAAAAAAGGCTTAATTGTTTTTACAAAAATGTTTTTTATTGGAATAGTTTGTATCCATTTTTATAAGGAAAAGCGCTAAAAAATTAAAAAAAATGATTTCTAACATGTTAAGGTAATTATATATATAGAGTATGAGTTGGTTAGAAAGTGGGTTTTTCCTAGAAAGTCTAGGAAGCAATAAGAATGTGACACGTGGCATGGAGGGATTTTAACTAAAATGGCACTTGTGTAATTTGACATTTTATTTTATTTTTGAAATTTTATCTCTCATTAACTAACAATGCCTAAAATTATGGAAACTGTTTCTCCAAGATTTTCTAAATGTCGCAACCTTCTCCTTCTTCGTCTTCGTCATCATCAAACACTTCTCCATCTCCACCATCTCCGAGTTCATCATCACCATTAAAATATTGTTCATATCATCTCCGTTTCTTGACGATGTGTTTTACTATTATCTGGTCTGTATCGATTTTTAATTATGTCGGGAAACCACCAGAATATTCTTGACGTTGTGTTTTAACAGCAAGCAGATTCATACAGTTATGTTTTAACAGCAAGCAGATTCATACAGCTGTGTTTTAGCATTCAGATTCATACAGTTGTGTTTTAGCATTCAGATTCATACAGTTGTATTTTAACAGCAAGCAGATTCATACGCTGTGTTTTACCATCCATGCTGGTAATGCTGGAGGATTTCTTGACGCTGTGTTTTAACAGCAAGCAGATTAGCAAGCAGATTAATACGATATGTTTTCTTGATGTGTTTCTTCATGAAGGATAGAAGGAAGATAGAGAGAGAGAGAGAGAGAGAGAGAGAAAGGGAGAGAGAGAGAGAAAAAAAATCGCAAGAAATGTGGGGTGGTTATGGAATGACAATTGTTTCCATATTTAGAACAAGCTAAATGACATATCTACCCCTGATTAATTAAATAATCCTATTTTTAAGAAACAAATGTTACCAAAATGTCACCAAGATGATCTCAACCATTAAACACACCCATTGGATGGCCCAGATCGCTTCCTAGACTTTCTACGAAAAACACACTTTCCGAAGGATCCCCACTCTATATATATATAAATTGTTTTTTAAACATTCTTTTTGTATTTTTTAGTTATTGATTTTTTATTAAAAAAGTTTCTACATATACTTATAAAGAAAAGCGTCGAAAAAATTTAGACAAATTGATTTTTAACATGTTAAGTTGAATTTTTAGAGTGTTTCCCGGTTCCTCACTTTTTTTAGTGTTCCCCAATGAACCCTCCCTTATATATATATATATATATAAGATAAGGATCCGTTAGAAACCACCCTTTATTGCGAGAACCGCAAGAACCAATGTGAAGACAACCAAAAATAGCTAAAAACACACAAAATTTGTTTTTTAATATTTTTTATAAAAAATCGCTGGATTTCCTTACCAAAAAAATTTAATTTTTTTAAAATAAAAAAAAATATTTTTTTTAAACAAAAAAATTTTGGTTACTAAAAGTATCGATTTTAATGTAAAAAATATTAAAAAAAGAATAATTTTGTTTGTTTTTTTTTATTTTTTTAGACTTTTTAGGTTTTTTGGGGGTTTAGTTTTTAGTATTTTAGCTTGGGTGGAGGGTGAGGGGTGTTTAGGTTTTTGGGGGGGTGAGGGAGGGGGGTTAGGTTTTTTAGGTATTTTTTGTTGTGTCCACATTGGTTCTCGCGGTTCTCGCAATAAAGGTGGTTCTCGCATGAACCTTACGATATATATATATATATATATATATATAGTGGAGGGTTCAAATGGGAAGAATTTTTTTGTAAGAAGAAAAAAGAAGAACTTTCAACAAATAAGAATGCTTCATTTTATTTCATTTAATATTTGTTTTTAATTTTAATATAAGGGTATATTGGTAAACTTACAAAATCTTTAATTTGTATTCTTCCCCTTTAATAACTAGATAAATTAAATTTGTAACTCCTTTTTTCAAAATATATACTTTTTCCAAATTAAGAAAACAACTTAATTTAAAGTGTAGAATAAATTACTAGTTGTGTAGGATAAATTACGAGTTGTGTAGGATATATTTCGAGGTGTGTAGGATAAATTTCGACTGTGTAAGATAAAATTCTATAATGTGCAGGGTATATGTAGCAAAATTTTGATATGTGTAGGTTTTATATATTATATGTAGGATAATTAATGATTAGTTGACTAATTAATTAAAGAGAGAAAAATTAATGATATGAGTTATAAATGAAACAACATTTTACTAATATGCCCTTTCTTCTTTTTCTTCTCACATTAAAAGTCTTCTCAAATGAACCTTCCCCTATATATATATATATATATATATTGTGTAACGCCCTACGTTTTCATACTTTCCATATTTAGAAACTGTTGCTTGAAATTCTATTTTTGGAAGTCTTGTGTTCTTGTAATCGTTATTTCGTTGTGATCGTTGTAAAATCCGAGACTTTGATCGTAAATAAACTCGTATTTTGTTAAATTCATGTTGTACATACTTTATACATGCTCATACATGTCGTTTCGTGAAACCATTGATGCTTATTCGTAAATCTTGGAAACTTGCAAATACTTGAAACTTGTGCATAAAACGTCTTTTAATCGTATACGATACTTAAATACGACACACGTACACTTAATTATACTTGGTTTATGTTCTCTATACTTGAATTATCCTTAAACTATGCTTATACGTCGAAAACAACCCTTAAAACACCTTAAAACCCTAAAATACAAACTTAAGGGGACCAAAATGTCATTTATGAAGCTTGAATTGCTGACCTGATGGCCTCTGGCGCCCCGCAACCTCCTCTTGGTTCTCTCTCGCGCCCCGCCAGAAGGCGTAATCCGCAGCCAGCATGTTTCTGGTCACGGGATTGGTCATTTTAGGTGTTTTTGTTGGTTGTTGTGTGTTTTCTCCATTTAATACACCCCACCAACTTAACGCTAACTCATCCCTATAAAAACCAAGCTCCTCCACACCTAAATCACTTTACAAACCCACAAAAACACTCTCAAAACAACCTTTAATCAGCTGATAAACAAGGATTCGGGCAGAATCATACCAAGTTACAAAAGTGAGCATAACTCACTCAAATCTTAGTCTTTTTCATCCATTCTTTTTCCTACTTCTTTGGTTTGACCTTAGCTACTTTTCCATTGGTTTTTCATGGAAAACCAGGCCCTGGAACGTCACCAAAAAGGCTCCAAAGTGGACTGATTTTTTCTATTTTCATCTAAAACTTTGCTAAACTTAGTAAACTTGAGTTAATCTCATCTCAAACCTATGTCCTAATGCTCATAATCAAATGAATGGTTAGTTGGGCTTAAAAACAAGGCTAGACATGTTAAATCAGAGGTTAAAACCTCATAAACTTACTGTTTTAGTTAGGGTTTTACCCACAAGAAGTGTTCAAGCTTGAAGCTTGATGAAAGTATGATGGTTAGACTAGCTTGGGCTATCTTTCATAAACAACCACTCACTTCTTGGTGTTTTCTCATAGAATAGTTGTTGCATTTCATTTCTTTTGTAAGTTCAAGACCCTCCTTGTTGTTCATAACAACAAGTATAGTGGTGAACAATGGAGGTACCTAAATGGGATCTTGTTCTTCCTACCTCATGTATGATTTCTATGACACTTAGAGGTACCTAAATGAAGATTTTAATCTTCTACCTCATGCTTGAACTATTGGACTTATTGATATATTACTTAACCTATATAATGCTTATATAAACTATCCAAATATTCGAACCTTTGAAGATGGATTTGTGTCCATTCGTCAAAGTACTAGATTGCATCATCTAAGACCTAAAACTTGTTATGATTCTAATGGGTGTCCTACCCATGAAAACATTCTAACCCTTGGGGTTTCATAGTGTCAAACAAGTAGTATGTGTTAAAAGATGATTACTTTCATATGTTATATTCTTATGTTTTAAATCCCGAATCTTGACTATAAACGTACCTTAAACTTTAACCCTTATACATTCGTCCTCCCAATCTCATACACTCGTCAACACTTGGATAATCGGAAGACTTAGCAATTTTGTGAGTATACTCGAACCCATTTTACTTCTTAAACACTTTTGGGTGCAACATGTATTCTATGTAAAGCACTAAACCTTTGAAACTATTTGAACCATATTCTATCCACATGTAAACAATGTTCACCTCCCGCTGGTCTATTGGGAGTTAGTCTATGAACGATTTTGATGCTTGTTAATCTCATATGCTACGTAAACTATTAGTGTCTATATGCTCATTAACTTCGTACAAGTCCACCTTAACAATTATAGCGCTATAGGAGTAATGCACCGCCCATTAGACTTGGGGTATTGTTAAGTTAAACATATTACCTCCCGCTACTCTATTGGGATTAGGCTATTTTAACGCATTGTATTCTAGGGTTTGAACATATACTGACACCATTTCAGTGTATTAGTAACTTGCATCATGTTATTTATGTTGGAAATGAAAACGTTAAACAAATTTTATTCTATTTTATGCTATGTAACAAAACTTGTATACTCGCCAACTTTTTGTTGATTATTTTAATACATGTTGCAGGTTGATAGACTCGATGATGCTACGAAGAACGCAACTTAGGTGGACTTAGATACACACCTAGATTAATTTTGTTATTTTGATGTATTGTTGAAACAATGTTGTCTTTTGTTTGAATTTGTATGACATTTTAGTCTTGAAATGAAATTGGATTTAAATTATATTGTCACATAGTGTTATCAATTCTCTTGCAATCTCGTTTTCATCTCATCCCGATGTTTCCGCCATCGGTTGGGATGTGACATATGGAGCCGCTAAAATAGAAACCATCCCCAGTTGTAAGAACCGCGAGAACCACTCTTAACCAATCAGAAAAAGGGGTAATTTGGTCATTTACCCCAAATGTCTAATCTCTGTTTCTTTTCTGCCTCTTTAAACATTTCAAATCAACCACAAAATTCAAATCATCTCATCTCTCACCTCTCCCTCTTTTGAAATTGAATGTGCAGTCATCTTCAAAACTTCATTATTACCTCTTATTTCTCTTATCTCTCTCATCTCTCTTGAAACCACAATCATCTTCAAGAACCCACAGTCATCTTCAAAACTTCAGAGCCACCATTCTTTCACTGGCGACACCACAAACCCACCCTTCTCTGCCACCCACAACCACCCTCTCTCTTAATGTACCATTCTTCACCGGCGACACCACACGCACACAGAACTCAGACAGGCTATCTCTCTTTCTCGGTGGTTGTTTGTTTGCGTCGGTGACGGTGGAAGAAGGCGGTGGTGGTGGGTCACCCACACCTGTGACGGTGTAAGGACTCTCAAAATTGTCCTAAAAATACCCGTAAGTATAAACCCGGGCCCCTGAAATCCTTACCCTACATAAAAAATCAAGAAAAAACAAAATCTGGGTTCTCAGGCGGGCCGCGTAAGAGACAAGGTATGTCTTACGCGGGCCGCGTCAATGTTAGGTTTGACCGGATAAGCGTAACCGTGTTACATGTCGACCATCTGGTGCACCTACGTATGACTAGTCAACCCTACTCGTAGACTGGGCGGCCACGCGGGCCGTGTAAGGTTAAGCTGAAGGCTTACGCGGGCCGCGTAAGGTCTCAATTTCACCTATAAATAGCTTGTCACTTGCACAGTCCACTGGTGTCAAAACAAACTTTCAAAAACGAAGTTTTAGTACTCTGAAGTCGAAAATATCAATTATATTAGCGAGGTGCTGCTCCGATACCGGGTATTAACTCGATCGCTGCTACGATTCAATGTCCGATCGATTAAAATATCCAATAGATGTTTAAGTGCTGCCCACATTAGGGTTTATGCTTTGTCATTCGTCGTTAATATGATGGATGTTTAAGTATTGCACTTTGTCATTCGTTGTGAGGGTTTTAATCTCGTGAGTTATCGTAAATGCTGTATTAGTTACTAACCGAGTTCGTGTGCATGTTATTAAATTTAGGTTAAAAGGCTAATCAGTAGGCTAAGCTCTGCTCATATAAATCTACAATGTGAGCCATTCTCCTTTTATCAAAGTGCTTTATAAATTCTTAAATATTTTCAAAGTTATAATTACAGGGATTAAGTCTTTGTAATCACCAAATTACAGCCGGTATGTGGGGTTTTGTATACATTACTTGATAACCGTCACCATTGGACAACGGGGTAGCCAAGGGGTGATATGACCATAGTCACAGACACCATTGGACTCAGAGGTTACCGATGGATGTTTGAGTGACAAATACTGTGGGTAGTTGGTTGATATATAGAAACATTGTAATCGCTCTTAATACTGTAAATTATAACAAACGAGTCATTTTAATAAATAGAATGATTCACCAGTATTTCCCGCTGACAAAACCTTTTTCAAAAATGTTTCAGGTGATCTAGTGTGATCCAAGAAAAGTGTCGCGAAGCACTACAAGCTTAAGGAAGTGGCTCAATATAAAATAGAGAAACATGTTTTGTAAAATAAATATTTCTCCGTGAAATCTTATTTTTGTAAATTATCAGGGTTTTATCCCGAATGGTGAAATAAAATAATCAGGAAAATTGCAGTTTTAAAAAGATCCTGAAGAAAAGTCTTCTGCTGTCAACTTAATTAAATTAATACCACGGGATTTCTGTCCCGCGGCTCCTGAAACGGGTCAAACCGGGTCGAGGTCCGTGACAGAAAAAGGTGGTATCAGAGCCACTGATTTAAGCCCATTTAAGTATTTAGAAAATACTTAAATTTTTCTGATTGCTATTTCTGTGACTATATGTTTTATTATTTGAATATTTGTGTACAGTATGGGTAAGCAAAAGCTTTCAAACATCTATCTTAAATTAGATAGGTCCTCAAACGAGAAGGGAAGTTCATCCCAAACAAATTCCTCCAAACCCTATGTAAATCCTGAAGAAGGAATATTTGTTCGAAAGGCACAATATGAGGAACCACTTTCTCCTAATAAAAGAAGTTTGATTATTAGGAAAAGTCAGGAGAAAATAAAGAAATCACTACCAAAAGAAAAGAAAGTTAATCAGAAAACCCAAGAACTAGGCAGTAAACCACCATGGCAAGACAAGTTAGATGAAAAATGGGCAGATCTCTATATGCTAGCCACTTAAGCAGTAAATGCAAATCTTTAAATAATCTGACTCAAGTTTTAGCATCCTTACCACCTACAATCCAGAAACCTTATCCAGTAAATAAATAAGTTACAATAAACCTTAGTGTGTTTTAATTTTCAGTGTCTTTGTATTAAATTAATTACACGGTATGCAATAATACTTAAAGGTTATCTGTGAAAATTTGTTATAAAATTTTAACTTAGTATTTTGTATTTTGCATATATGCTAAACAGCATGAATGAGTTATCTGAAGCCCTTCAAAATCTAAATCTCTATCCGGTGAAAATAGAGGTTTCGAGAGATTTTAATAAGTACATACCAGATCTAGAAGAACCTATGGAATTCAACGCTCCACCTCCGGAAAAGCCAAAACCTCAGAAAAGAAAGAGATATGTATGGGGAAGGCGTGTACGTAGGAAAAAGCCAGTCAAGAGACTTCCCAAAATAGAAAATCCTTTAGATAAAGGAAAGGGGATTGAAGTCAGGAAAGATTCTAGACCAATAGAAATGAAGTTTGGAGAAGGTTCTAGGCCGATGGAAATGCAGGTTGGGGAATATTCTAGGCAAATGGAAATGGAGATTGGAGAAGGTTCTAGGCAAACCAAGATAGAAATTGGGGAAAGCTCTAGACAGATTGAGGAGTTACCATTCCAGGAAGAATTGGATCGTGCATTAGAGAGCTGTGAAATTCTCAGGCCCATAAATAATAACCTCTACCCTCTTCCTGCTGAAAATCAACTTCCAATAAACTTGGAACCAGCAATCCCAGAACCTATAATCCACACCCAACCTCTAGGAATGGACTAGTGGTGGACGAATGATTGGCAGTTTCAAAATCTGCTCAACAGTCCTTATTCCTTTCTCCCTCAGTTCGACCCTGAACCAATACCAAACCCACCAATGAGTAATGAAAATTTAGCTGAACTCCGCCACTTTGGCGAGGAGCTGGTGGATGCAGGAAATAGGATCCGGGAAGTAGGAGAACATATCTCCTGGAAATACGACGAGAGGGAACGTCGTTACTGAAATACCAACTAATGAGGAATAGCAGGGTTATGAAATTATGGTTGTATAATAATAAAAGTAAACTATAATCTTGTAAAATAACTACAAATAAAATTTTGTAAGATAATGGTGTGTATTGAGGCATATTATAAATATATATATATATATATATATATATATATATATATATATATATAAAATGGGAATCGAGAAATCGATAGTTTTGGTTATACGTTTATCGTAAAATGTGTATGATTGTTTTGTGCTTAATTGTTATTTATTCGATACTAATAAAATATATTAATTACCAGATGGAAAACGCTAATAATGAACCAGTAAATGAGGTTAATCATTCTGAGCAACATCCGGAGGATCAACATATGACTAGGCAAGATATAGAAAATATCGTTGCTAAAGGAATAGCCAATGCTATTCCAGCAATAATTGCTGCTGCCCAGAAACCTGTTGAACCTCAACAAATCATTCCTAGCAAACGCATTTCTGAAGATAACTTCAGTAATAGCGTAAATGGAGGCGGTAATCATATTAATCACGATAATGATCCACAGCAAGCTCCGCTCCCTAAGAAAATGAAAGCTGCAACGCCTGGTTGCACTTACAAAGAATTTCTTGCTTGTAAACCCATTGAGTTTGCAGGTAACGAAGGGGCAACTGCAGCACTGCGTTGGTTAGAGAAAACCGAGGCAGTGATTACAATAAGTAAATGTGCCAAGGACGACCAGGTCATGTACGCGTCAAATCTTTTCAAAGAAGGGGCGCTAGAATGGTGGAATACAGTACTTCAATCCAAAGGAAGAAATATGGCCTATGCCATGAACTGGGAAGAATTTAAGAATCTTGTAGAAAGAAAATTCTGTCCCGAATATGAAAAAGATCAAATGGCGAATAAGTTCCTAAATCATCGAATGATGGGTGTAGATTGTCGCGGTTATACTTCGACATTCTTTGAATATGCTAGAGTGGTACCAACACTGGCTTCGCCAGAACCGGTACTCATTTCTCGTTATATTTGGGGATTAATTGGTGAAATCCGCAATATCGTTAAAGCTGCGAGACCTCGTACTATTGACGATGCGGTGGAATTAGCTAACACCCTAACTGACGAACTGGTACGCACAAGAGATGAAAATAGGAAAAAGGAACTGGCTCAGAAAATTACCCAAGGATTTCGTACGGGTAACAATAGCAGTTTCAAGCGAAGAGGAACAGGGCAATCCTCAACTTCGCCATTCTGCAGGAATTGCAGAAAGAAACATTATGGAAGATGTAATGTAACCTGCAATTTTTGTAAAGTTGTAGGACATCGCGAAGAAGACTGCATAAAGAAAACAAGAATCTGCTATAACTGTGGAGAAACTGGGCATTTTAAAACAGAATGTCCTAAATTGGTTAAACCAGCAGACAATAAAGCCAAGCCAGCCGACGAAGCTACTAAAAAGAATGCCAGAGCATTCCAACTGACCACTCAAGAAGCAGAACTCATTCCAGATGTAATAGCTGGTACATTCTTAGTTCACAACGTGTATGCAAAAGTATTATTTCACTCTGGTACAAACCAAAGTTTTATCAATACTTCATTCTGCCAAGCTCTTAACTTACCTTTAACCAGAATTAGGCAGATTTTTACAGTAGAAACGGCATATGGGAATTCAGTTAAAATAGATAAGATTTTGCAAAAAGAAAATATAGAACTTTTAGGTCATAAATTCTCTGCAAACCTATTACCTATGAAATTAGCCGAATTCGATGTTGTGTTAGGAATGGATTGGTTAGTAGCCAACCATGCTCGAATCCTTTGTGATAAAAACTCTATAGAAATTCGGACACCTACGGGGGAAATAATTATGATTACAGGAGATAAGCCACGTAAACCCATGAAGTTCATATCAGTAATGAAAGTTGCTAGTTATGAGCGAAAGCAAGGAATAGTATATATGATTTCAGTAATCATTAATACTAAGAATAAAGAACTTAAGGAGATTCCTGTAGTCTCAGAATACCCCGATGTATTCCCAGAAGAATTACCAGGATTACCACCTGATAGGGAAGTAGAATTTAGGATTCATCTAATTCCAGGAACTATACCGATATCCAAGGCACCTTATCGGTTAGCACCCACAGAAATGTTAGAACTGAAAAAGCAATTAGATGAATTACTAAGTAAAGGATTCATACAACCTAGTTCATCCCCGTGGGGAGCGCCAGTATTGTTTGTGAAAAAGAAGGATGGTTCAATGAGAATGTGTATTGATTATAGAGAATTAAATAAGGTTACAATTAAGAACCGATACCCATTACCTAGGATTGATGATCTATTTGATCAACTTCAAGGAGCTAGATATTTTTCTAAGATCGATTTACGCTCTGGATACCATCAATTGAAGGTACAAGAAGAAGACATACCTAAAACTGCTTTCAGAACTAGGTATGGTCATTACGAGTTTACAATCATGCCCTTCGGATTAACGAATGTGCCGCATTCATGGACATGATGAATAGAATCTGTAAACCGTACTTGGATAAATTTGTAATTGTTTTTATCGACGATATACTTATTTATTCCAAAAGTCAGGATGAGCATAGTGAGCACCTGCATGCACTCTTAACTTTGTTAAGAAAAGAAAAACTTTACGCCAAATTCTCGAAGTGTGAATTTTGGCTGCAAGAAGTGCAATTCCTAGGTCACATGGTAAATCACGAAGGTATTCATGTAGATCCTGCTAAGATAGAGGCAATTACCAAATGGAAGGTTCCGCAATCCGCAATGGAAATTAGAAGTTTTATAGGTTTAGCCGGATATTATAGACGGTTTATTAAAGATTTTTCTAAAATAGCCGTGCCATTAACTAAGCTAACCTGTAAAGCAGTTAAGTTTGAATGGGGACCTAAGCAAGAAGAAGACTTTAGGATTCTAAAGCAGAAATTAACAAATGCTCCAATCCTAGCTTTACCAGAAGGGACTGAAGATTTTGAAGTTTACTGTGATGCTTCAAAATTAGGATTTGGATGTGTGCCATTAAATACGCGCCAAAAACTTCCTATATAAACAAACTCTCAGAAGTACTAAGATCCACACCAAAACCCCAAAACCTATATTTTCCTCTATACCATTCATCTTAGAAACGCCAAAAAAACCCAAATATCAAAGATTCCAATCTATGTTTCTTTGATATACACTATTTTCTCAATAAACTTTCGCTCTATGTAATGAGCAAGATCCTCAATATAAACGCCAAAACATACAAAAACCACAAAACTTCAAAAACGCCAATTCATGGAGATTCAGTTTTTGATCTCAATAAAGTTTAGCTAAACGGGATGGATAACATTGTTAGACATCTTTCTTGACTAGGGATTAACAATGTTATCTATCTCGTTCAGTAAAACATTATTGAGTTTAGCATGACCAAAATTAGAAGTTTATGGAAGTTTTATTTAGGGTCGTTATTGGTTTTTTTTTGGGGCGTTTGATTTCCTTGTCCGATCTTATATTGTTTGTTATGTAACTTCGAAGTAGCATGTTATGAACAAATAGGTAGAAAAAAAGATGGAAAAAAATGATGTAAAACGCCAAACAGAGATCTGTCTGTGTTCTATAGGATTGAAATATAGAAAACACCAAACTACTCTACACTGGCTCTTAAAGACCATCTGTGTGTGTTCTGTAAGAATGAAAATGTAACAACTCTCCTAGGACCCTTAACATAACCCTAAACGCTCCTAAATACACCCCGAGTGCGAGAAACGTACCCGAAATACCTTCATGCTTGGAGAAATCAAGAAAAACAAGATTTTTAGTTCGCTCGCGGGCCGCTTAAGAGTTAAACCAAGTTTACGCGGGCCGCGGCAGCAATGCAAACTAATGGATAACGATCAAGGCCACGTGGCATGACACGTGTCGAAACCTCTGATGACTCAGCCAACCTAGACTTCCTCGCGGGCCGCTTAGATGTTCCTTCGAGTTTACGCGGGCCGCGACACGCCCCGTTTCCAGCCCTATAAATAAGGAGTTTGAGTTCAGTTGAAATTCGCTCAATTCTTTTCTTCTTTTAGCTTCTATTATAGCAAAGTAATAGCTCGGGTACTATACCCTAAAATCCGAAACTCTACCCGTTATTAGGGTAATAACTCTAATCACTGGTACGATACTTTATCCGATCGATTGAAACCAATCCAATGGATGTTTAAGTGCTGCCGGTATACGGCTATACTTTGTCATTCATCGTGAGGGTTTTGATTTTGTGATTATCGTTAAAGTTGAATTGGGTTAATACACTAATACGAGTTCCATTTTATCTAGAAATTAGAATTCGTAACCAGGGAGATGCTAAAATAGAATATTTAGCAATTAAGTAAACTTATTAGTTAAGTAAAACTTAGCGGTTAAGAAACCTTAATAGACAAGTATACTTAGCAGCTAAGTAAGATTAATTAATCAGTTAAGTAAGATTAATTAAGCTAAGTAAGATTAATTAATCAGCTAAGTAAGATTAATTAAGCTAAGTAAGATTAATTAAGCTAAGTAAGATTAATTAATCAGTTGAGTAAGATTAATTAAGCTAAGTGAGATTAATTAATCAGCTAAGTAAGATTAATTAAGCTAAGTAAGATTAATTAATCACCTAAGTAGATATACATGAAAATAGGTGTATATGGGGTAGATATTATCTAAGGAAAATAATATATAAGGAAGGTTGTATCTGGGGTAAATATTATCTAAGGAAAGTAATACATAGGGATAGTATTATCTGAGGGAGGTGTATATGAGGAAATAACACCTAGGGAAAGTTCCATATGGGATAAGTCTTATCCCTTACCTATAAATAGAAAGCTTAGGATTCAGTTTCCTTTGCTCATTTCCTTCTATTCTTCTCTCTATACGTTGGTGTTCTAACCAATAATCGCCGATACGATATTCTTTCCGATTGATTCGGGAACCAACTAACGAATGCCAAAGTGCTGTCTAATAAGACTATACTTTGTGAATTTCGTTAAGGTTCGGATCTCGTGACCATCGTTAGGTTTGATATGGTTTTACACAAATACGTATTCCACTCTGTTAAACTATATGTTTAACTATCAGAAAACTCCCAACTATACACTTACTACCAAACAAAATATTTAATCACCAGAAGATTCAGAACTCTAAAGAAAGTAGATGCTTAGTTATCAGAAGGCATAGAATCAAGATTATATGCTAACAATGTGAGTTATTCTCTTTTTACCAAAATTATTTCCAAAACCTTATTTATTTTCAAAGTTATAGTTACAGGGATTAAGTCTTTGTTATCTGAAATTACTGCCAGTAAGTGGGGGTATGTGCACATTTCTAATGCTTATTTATCACTTTTGGGTGAACAGACCCAATAGTGGTATGTCCACAGTCACAGATCCGGTCAAGTGACAACTGGGTCAGTTAATTATAAGATAGAGGCAATTGTAATCGCTCTTAATATTGTAATTTTATAACAATGTGTCTTTTTGTACAAAATGAATGAACTCACCAGTATTTCCTGCTGACCAAATGTTTTAAAACGCGTTCCAGGTAATTACAGTAGATTGGAGTAAGAGTTGGATGCGGCACCAAAAGGCTTACAGAAGTGGCTTAATTTATCAATTAAATTAAATTAAGAAAAGTTTTTTTTATGTATTCGGGTTTATCCCATATTAAAGCTACCTTCCAAAACATGGTTTTATCCTATCTATTTAAATAAATAAAATCCGGTGTTTCCTAAACTCTGATATTTTTCCTAACTCACGGTCCTGATGAAATTTCCGCTGCAACGTTTTCAAAATAACCACCGGTACCACTGAACTGGTTCGCGGCTCCCGATTCCGTCCAGAGTGGGGTCGAGGGTCTTGACAGAAGTGGTATCAGAGCCACTTGTTTAAGTAATTAGGTGTTGTAATAATACCTAAATTTAAACGAAGAGTTAGGAACTTGATATTTTCTGGTAGCACTCAGGATAGTATTTAGACTTGAACTTAAGAAAGATGCCTTAATAGGAGCTCCAAGATGAGCTAATTACTTGTATAAGTATAATGTGATAGATATTGGTATGCCGTAAGAATGATGATTAGAACATTGCAAGTACGATAAATAAGCAATAACACTTAAATGATGTTAATTCTTGCTTATTGATACTACTTGGTCTAGAATAAGATATGTTATGGGAATACAAATTTCCTTGATTCTGGATGAAAGCCTTAATAAACGAGGCACTTTTAAAATCTTGAAAAGATACTATTTATGGGAAACATAATAATTACCTCTCTGGCGAGAACCGGGCAAGATGAGGTTACCTATCCGGCGAGAACCGGGTAAAAAGGAGTTTAATATGTCAAACAAGTGACAAAATTCCCTAAATAGTAGCATGACCTGATGTCTGACTTGTTTTTGGAAAAATCAATCTGTTAAATACATTGACCTTATGAATGGTATGTATGATTATATAGATATGTATATCTATAAGGAAATCCAAAAGCCATAACGATTGACAATTTAAAATAAATCACGAACATAAGTGTCAATAATAATTCTAGATTTCTTTATCAGGATTCTCTTGCATATATCTATAATTCCGATATCAAACATTATTTCGTCTGATCATCTGCCTCGTAACTCGTGTGACAATATAAAACAATGGAAACCCTTTAAGTTGGGACGCCATCAAAAGTATAAGAATTTCCAATACATTACCATAGACTATTAACGCAAGTAAGAAACATGTAAAGTTGTGCTAGTGCACAAGAAAACACATGAAACTTAAATTATATGTCCACAGACGTCGAGGTATATCATACACAACTTTCAAGGCAAGATCTTTGGAAAATATGATTGGGCACGACGACACCAATGTGTAACACCCCGAAAACGGGTTTAGTAATCAAACCCCGTTAATACTAAAAGACGGGTAAAGTACCGTTAGTAGTAAAAATAACCCGGTAAATATTTGGATTTAAATAAGAAATCCTAATAATAAATACAAGCGAATCAAAGTTTTAAAGAATTGAGTTTATAAGAGCCCGAGTTAACGGGACTTAAAATGAAACGGGTTATAACTCCCGGGACCCACCAAGTAACTAGGAATACTAACCTAGTTTAGTATCTTGACATAATAGAACACATATGGTTAAAATACCCTTTAAATAACTTGTGTGAAGTAGAGGGACTAAAGTTGATAAACTAGAAACTAGTTTTAATTTAATAAAATGCCAACACCAAAACACATACTCTAAGTGTGTGTTCTGGTCGATACAATCACAGGAGCCAAAGGCTCTCCTACTCAACCTTAATCTTCAAGAAATTCATCAAATTGAAGGGGCAAATCAAGCCCGAATCGAAATCCAAGCATGGATTAGTGATCACCTCAGTAAAGGGATCATGAGGTATGCGAAATTTTACTATGTTGTTCCATCTTAAATTTTAGATGAACTTGTGAAATTCGAATCTGAGCTTGCATGTTCGTTGTTTGGATGAAATTAGGGATGAAACTATGTCTAGGAGTAAACCCTAGTCATTTATTTGTTGAATTGATGTTCATGGTTATGAATTCATGATCATACACTCATGTGTCAAGTGGGTTTTGTAGAATTATGCTAAACACTAGGATTATCTTTGTTAACCTAGTGTATTTGAGCTCCATGAAGAAAATCCAGAATTTTTGATATAAAAATTTGACATGAACATGTGACACGATGCTTAAATCTTGGCTAAATAGGTAGTCAATAACTTGATTTTGAATTATATGAAATCATGCACATTAGGTGTTTGTTAAAATGCCTAAATGAAAACTAAAGTGATGAAATTAGAGTGAAAATGTGTATTTGAATAATATGGCAAGTTATATGAAATATGAAACAAGAAGAGTTCTAATCATCATGTTGATTTGAAACTAATGTTGTGAATCATGTGATCGAAAGTAGTTAACTTTAATAAGCTAAGTTAACTAATCATGAAGTCGAATAGTAGTTTCGACTTATGAAATAAGTGAGATGGAATAGTCGTGAATAATTATGACTAATCTAACCATCTTACAATTTACAATGATAGTTTGACGATTAACAAGCTAGGTGAAAGCTTGGGAACGAAGCGGGTCGAACGAAGCAAGAACGACGGAAAAGCATAATTTGGAAGTAAGGTAAGTATAGCTTACACTAGTCTTATATTTTAGAATATCCTCTTATCGTTTTAGTTACGAATAAGATAAATACATAGTTGAGGTATGATGTTCCGACGTGTAGACGTGCGGAACAAGATAGTCGAGCATGACAAGAAACCATGTTGATGGTTTAAAATGAGTTAAATCGGTAATTTGATCATTTTATGACAAATAGAAAATGAACTTTTAAATGGTTACCTTATAGGGTAAACCAAAACAAACAATAAGGGTAAAACGGTAAATTGGTTACGCATTGACCATAACTATTGGTTTTAAAAGACACTTATGAAGTAAGCCTTAATAGGCTGAAAAAGTGTAAGAAATGAATTATAAGTAAAACGACCGCACGATGTAAATCGGAGTGAGTCATACAGTCGAGATGAAAATACATGTCATCTCGCTAATATAATCGGTCATTTAGACCAAACGTGTCAAAGGGTGAAGATACCACCTTTTGATAATAGCGACTAATGATTCTTGTCGAGTTATATGAATTAAGGAATAAATGTAGAAGTGATATTTGCATCGCTATTATTTTGCGAATATTATAGCAAGGTATTAAAACAGGTCAATGCATTGACCCGAGCCAGGTATGTGTAATAGAGTAATTATTCATTTAGAACGTAAGGTTCAATTAGCTTTAAATGAAGTCTTAGATAGACAATGGGTTACTTAAATGGGTAAACCGAACGTTTTAAAAGAGGGTCGTGGTGTTTCGAAAAGCATAATGACTTTTCGAACAAAATCATAACTCAAAAGAAGAATTATGGGTCAAACATGCTCTTAAAAGACCCTGTCGTAATTGAAAGACTAAAAAGGACCAAAACGCCCTTGTTGGCTAATTCGAATAAACAACCTTTAAAGGGTATTTGGAAACAAGTTTTATGAATAGATAAATACTTAGAATAAGTATAGAAGCTGAAAGAGGTATTATGTTAGTCGAATGACTCTACATGGGTCTTTGCCGTAAAACGATAGTCCGAGGGATAAAACTCGGAATATATAGATCTCCACATTAAATCCACCACAATTATAGTTGTGGTGGAAGATTATTTGATAAGAAATGCGGACATATGTATTTTAGAAACCAATGAAAGCGATTGGTGCTTAAAATATGCTTAAATACCCTTAACGGGTCAAAATAAGCATATGAGTGAAAATAGGTTTAAGAAGGTATATGAACCTGTAATTGGAACCTATTATGTTAAACATCATTGAATTTATTAGGTTTATGAGAAATAAGGGCCAAACAAACTTGTTTGTTTGATAAATGTGCAAACGGGTCAAAATTTTCTAAAAAGGTAAAAGCCGAAGCCATAAAGGTCTCAAAATTTATTAAGCCGGATGTCGGATTTTAACTCCATATGATGGAGAATAAAATTACAATCACGTAGGAAGAAACGGTAGGTCAAACGGACAAACGGATTGAAAGATACGAAAGTTTTCGTGTCAAAAACGGCAAAATGGAAGAAACTGATGCAAGGGCCACCGTAACTTACGGTGGGTACCGTAAGTTACGGTGGGGGCTGAATTCTTTACGACAGTTCTCCACTGCCTTACGGTGGGGACATGTTATAACAGGACTACCGTAAATTACGGTGTCCACCGTAATTTACAGTGGACCCTGTACAAAAATGCATTTTGATCAGTTTTGTTTCCCGGACTCGTTTAGATACGTTTTAACCCCCGTATGACTAAAGCATTTCATGTTTTTATGAAATGTAGGTACCTTATAGATGCTGGAAGACGATCAAGCTCAACGAAGAACCGAACACGATAAAGAAACATGCTTCCGCACTTTGCCTCGTCATAAATTTTAAATGACGAATCTGATCACGTTATGTCAAATAACTTATGATTTGTTAAAGTTTTAATAAACCCGTATTTCCGATGTATATGTGATCTTAATTACATGATTGTTTTCGTAAAATATACGTTAAACCTTGAATTATAAGAACGGGTGTTACAAGTTGGTATCAGAGCCTTGGTTTAAGAGATTCAAGTATGGTGGGGAAGAACCATGCTTGGACTTAAACCTTATGCTCTTGACAAAGATTGGTGTTCGGTTCGAGGCTTGATCGCAAATCCGGTAAGTACATGTATATCAAAGGTTTAGTATGATTAAAGTGTTGAGAACAACACATATGGTTATCGTGTAATACACGTTGCACCAATAAAAACGATATAGAATAGATATAGTCAACGAAATTACACGCGATGATGCGTATAGTAGAAAAGCCTTGTATTATAATACGGGCATCCTTTAATGTTGAAATTACTAACTGCTGTATATGTTTTAGTTGAAGGACACTCGCATATGAGGATAGCGAGAGTTTAACAAATTACGGATATGATAGGAGAACGGTCCGAAGTATGACAAGAGGAGCATGCTCACCAAGGACTAAATCACGTAACGACCGCGAACAAAGTTAATGGCAAGAAACGCCCGTCGGGGCAAGCATTACCAGGTGCGTGCTTTTAAATATAATCGCACAAATAACAATATGCAACAAACATGTAGAGAATGATTGTTGCATATGTGAATTAGAAACTTGGAAAACCTGAATAGAATACCTATCCAGGATATTATTTCCAAGAAAACTAAATAGAGGCGTTACTTACATAGGGCGTGATGTGAAAACTATAAAGGTCATGTGTGTCATGTCTTAACCGCTTACTCTGGCCAAGTAAGTAGTGGCATATGATACCATGAACTTCTTATAGCGGACACATTTACATCCGATGTAGTAAGGACGGGGTGAATGAGACAAATTAAAAAGTACCCAAAGGAAACAAATGAACAAAATAGTTGAAAATAATGTAAACGCACAACCGGGTGACGGAAGCGTATTACATTATGATAATGAGCCCGAGTGAAGGGACAAAGATTAATGTAAAGTAATTAAGATACGCAACGGGAGGGAGTGTACTTACACTCGAACCCGGAGAATGCAAATATGTAAAATGATTAGGATATGCTTTGGGAGGGAGTGTACTTGCACTCGAACCCGGAAAATGCAAATATGCCTCTTAACGGGCCGTTTTTGTAAAACGCCAAATTTGAGGACAAAGTCGGAATATAAAAATGAAGCGAGGTCTTAATGCATACCGGGAGGGTTGCAATAATGACGACTTCGGTAAAACACCCGGTTGATGGGTAAGAATTAAACACATGCGTAGACCGAGAAACGGGAACTCGGATGGAAGGTTAAAAGACTCGGGTTTTGAGTCATAACTAAAAGACAACAAGATAATGTAAATAGAAATTTTGAATAAATTACGTTCAACTGTTTTAAAGTTGAACGGGTCGAATATAATATCATACCGGACGACATGAGTAAAGGCAAGCAGGATAATGGTAGCGTTAAAAGCAAAAGAATAATGAGCCCGGTAATGGGACATAATCAAATATGAATGTATGTAAACTGGATAATGGTGAACATAAGATAAAACAAAGAATGAAATTTGACGTTCACAAGTGATGAAATTTCACACGAACAAGTCAAACGAATTAAATAAATGATGACGCTTGCTAATGTAAGTAGGCGCGGACTGAATAAATAAAAGTGTGAAATGTTAACAAACCTATGTAAAGGGTTGTAAGGAAGTATAAGAATGAACCGGGAAACGGTAAGCGTAGAACAAACTGACGTGCAATTAACGTCAGAAGTCATAAAGTTGGAGGATTAGTCCGAAAGTAAACAAATGAAGTCTTAGACTACGGTCAAGGTCAACTAAAGTTTAAAAATCAAAAATAGATGATTTCCAATATAACAAGGGATGCCTTGAAGCCATATATATGTATATATATATATATATACATTTGAATACAGACGCGAATAAAAGATGATCTATGGGATCATCATAACCTACGGAATTAAACGTAATGTCAAGGTCTACGGGACCGAGAAGACCCTTGGGTCATAAATGAAAGAAACGAACTGTTGAGGTCTCACCTTAAAAGCGTGAAAATTTTAAAGAAATAGTCTATGAGGCTAAGTGAAAGAACCTACGGGTCGTCAGTATAAAGCGAGGGAACGGGTTACAATTTTTCATGAAAACAAGAACAAAAAGGATAAGTTATAGGTTGTCAATTTCCTCGATGAGAGTAATTGACATAGTTAAAGAGAAAGACGTTAAACTAAAATTCAGTTTTAGTAAGAAACAACGTTCTAACAAATATGAATATTACGAGACGAACTCGGAAATGGTTAAAAATAAAGGATATAGGTCTTAGCACCGATAGGTGTAAAATGATACATTCGAAAGAAAGATTTTCGATAATGAAAAGTCAACATAAACTTAAACAAGACGTGATGTGATCACGGACACAAAAGCGATATAGAATATAACCATGCTGTAACGTAAGTTACGGGATGTAGAATCAGAAAACACGCAAAAAGCCGGGCTGGCAATAAGATATACCCGAATGACTGGGTATAAAGTGATGGCGACTAATCAGCCTAGCCGGTAAAAACCTTTCAAGTCAGAATAGTGTTACAACTTATACAAAGCGCTTGTCGACATAAATTAGCTTGAAGTAAACATGTTGGAAATAAATACAACTGAGTGATCAGATGATAACTCGGTTAAATAAGTGATCAGAATAAGAAATCCGAGATGAAAGTATTGGCCTATGAGGCCATATACGTAAAAAGTGCATACGTTTTAAAGCCGCAAACACATTACCATACTTTTGGTAGGATTATTATATGCGAGCAATGCTCAAGTTATCACCGAAACTAAGCTTCAGATGATCTAAACTAAGAAACTACGTAAGAAAGGTTTCGGGGACGAAACCTCTTTAAGGGGGGTAGACTTGTAACACCCCGAAAACGGGTTTGGTAATCAAACCCCGTTAATACTAAAAGACGGGTAAAGTACCATTAGTAGTAAAAATAACCCGGTAAATATTTGGATTTAAATAAGAAATCCTAATAATAAATACAAGCGAATCAAAGTTTTAAGGAATTGAGTTTATAAGAGCCCGAGTTAACGGGACTTAAAATGAAACGGGTTATAACTCCCGGGACCCAAGTTAGTTTGTATCTTGACATAATAGAACACATATGGTTAAAATACCCTTTAAATAACTTGTGTGAAGTAGAGGGACTAAAGTTGATAAACTAGAAACTAGTTTTAATTTAATAAAATGCCAACACCAAAACACACACTCTAAGTGTGTGTTCTGGTCGATACAATCACAGGAGCCAAGGGCTCTCCTACTCAACCTTAATCTTCAAGAAATTCATCAAATTGAAGGGGCAAATCAAGCCCGAATCGAAATCCAAGCATGGATTAGTGATCACCTCAGTAAAGGGATCATGAGGTATGCGAAATTTTACTATGTTGTTCCATCTTAAATTTTAGATGAACTTGTGAAATTCGAATCTGAGCTTGCATGTTCGTTGTTTGGATGAAATTAGGGATGAAACTATGTCTAGGAGTAAACCCTAGTCATTTATTTGTTGAATTGATGTTCATGGTTATGAATTCATGATCATACACTCATGTGTCAAGTGGGTTTTGTAGAATTATGCTAAACACTAGGATTATCTTTGTTAACCTAGTGTATTTGAGCTCCATGAAGAAAATCCAGAATTTTTGATATAAAAATTTGACATGAACATGTGACACGATGCTTAAATCTTGGCTAAATAGGTAGTCAATAACTTGATTTTGAATTATATGAAATCATGCACATTAGGTGTTTGTTAAAATGCCTAAATGAAAACTAAAGTGATGAAATTAGAGTGAAAATGTGTATTTGAATAATATGGCAAGTTATATGAAATATGAAACAAGAAGAGTTCTAATCATCATGTTGATTTGAAACTAATGTTGTGAATCATGTGATCGAAAGTAGTTAACTTTAATAAGCTAAGTTAACTAATCATGAAGTCGAATAGTAGTTTCGACTTATGAAATAAGTGAGATGGAATAGTCGTGAATAATTATGACTAATCTAACCATCTTACAATTTACAATGATAGTTTGACGATTAACAAGCTAGGTGAAAGCTTGGGAACGAAGCGGGTCGAACGAAGCAAGAACGACGGAAAAGCATAATTTGGAAGTAAGGTAAGTATAGCTTACACTAGTCTTATATTTTAGAATATCCTCTTATCGTTTTAGTTACGAATAAGATAAATACATAGTTGAGGTATGATGTTCCGACGTGTAGACGTGCGGAACAAGATAGTCGAGCATGACAAGAAACCATGTTGATGGTTTAAAATGAGTTAAATCGGTAATTTGATCATTTTATGACAAATAGAAAATGAACTTTTAAATGGTTACCTTATAGGGTAAACCAAAACAAACAATAAGGGTAAAACGGTAAATTGGTCACGCATTGACCATAACTATTGGTTTTAAAAGACACTTATGAAGTAAGCTTTAATAGGCCGAAAAAGTGTAAGAAATGAATTATAAGTAAAACGACCGCACGATGTAAATCGGAGTGAGTCATACAGTCGAGATGAAAATACATGTCATCTCGCTAATATAATCGGTCATTTAGACCAAACGTGTCAAAGGGTGAAGATACCACCTTTTGATAATAGCGACTAATGATTCTTATCGAGTTATATGAATTCAGGAATAAATGTAGAAGTGATATTTGCATTGCTATTATTTAGCGAATATTATAGCAAGGCATTAAAACAGGTCAATGCATTGACCCGAGCCAGGTATGTGTAATAGAGTAATTATTTATTTAGAACGTAAGGTTCAATTAGCATTAAATGAAGTCTTAGATAGACAATGGGTTACTTAAATGGGTAAACCGAACGTTTTAAAAGAGGGTCGTGGTGTTTCGAAAAGCATAATGACTTTTCGAACAAAATCATAACTCAAAAGAAGAATTATGGGTCAAACATGCTCTTAAAAGACCTTGTCGTAATTGAAAGACTAAAATGGACCAAAACGCCCTTGTTGGCTAATTCGAATAAACAACCTTTAAAGGGTATTTGGAAACACGTTTTATGAATAGATAAATACTTAGAATAAGTATAGAAGCTGAAAGAGGTATTATGTTAGTCGAATGATTCTACATGGGTCTTTGCCGTAAAACAATAGTCCGAGGGATAAAACTCGGAATATATAGATCTCCACATTAAATCCACCACAATTATAGTTGTGGTGGAAGATTATTTGATAAGAGATACGGACATATGTATTTTAGAAACCAATGAAAGCGATTGGTGCTTAAAATATGCTTAAATACCCTTAACGGGTCAAAATAAGCATATGAGTGAAAATAGGTTTAAGAAGGTATATGAACCTGTAATTGGAACCTATTATGTTAAACATCATTGAATTTATTAGGTTTATGAGAAATAAGGGTCAAACAGTTTGTTTGATAAATGTGCAAACGGGTCAAAATTTTGTAAAAAGGTAAAAGCCGAAGCCATAAAGGTCTCAAAATTTATTAAGCCAGATGTCGGATTTTAACTCCATATGATGGAGAATAAAATTACAATCACGTAGGAAGAAACGGTAGGTCAAACGGACAAACGGATTGAAAGATACGAAAGTTTTCGTGTCAAAAACGGCAAAATGGAAGAAACTGATGCAAGGGCCACCGTAACTTACGGTGGGTACCGTAAGTTATGGTGGGGGACTGAATTCTTTACGGCAGTTCTCCACTGCCTTATGGTGGGGACATGTTATAACAGGACTACCGTAAATTACGGTGTCCACCGTAATTTACGGTGGACCCTGTACAAAAATGCATTTTGATCAGTTTTGTTTCCCGGACTCGTTTAGATACGTTTTAACCCCCGTATGACTAAAGCATTTCATGTTTTTATGAAATGTAGGTACCTTATAGATGCTGGAAGACGATCAAGCTCAACGAAGAACCGAACACGATAAAGAAACATGCTTCCGCACTTTGCCTCGTCATAAATTTTAAATGACGAATCTGATCACGTTATTTCAAATAACTTATGATTTGTTTAAGTTTTAATAAACCCGTATTTCCGATGTATATGTGATCTTAATTACATGATTGTTTTCGTAAAATATACGTTAAACCTTGAATTATAAGAACGGGTGTTACACAATGCTAAATCCCGTCAGTGGAAGAACTATTAATAAAAAAGCAGCACTTGGCCACGTGATCCTACAAACGACATGAATCTCGCCGAGGTACGTTAGAACAATATTTCACAACAATCAGTACATAGTCTAATCAGAATCATAATTATTGACGCTGCAAAAGAAGTCACATACCTTTACAATTCCCCTATTTCATGCAATATTCGACATTCCATGATAATGTCACTTAAAAACGGTTATCACATGAAACTCCAGATAAAATTCTTAAATTTATTTTGTTAAAATTCTGACTTCTGCATATAGTGTGTAGACTTTCGCATTTCTACTCCCCCTAATGGTCATCATGAGGATTTCTTTCATAGTCGCGAATATTTATTTGTTTCATTTCTTGGTAACTCCACACGTTACACATGTATTGTTTGTTGCGCATGTGGTTAGTTTGATTTATGAAGACCATTGGAGGGATTCATTCCAATTTGTTGTTTTATCAAAGCTCAAATATCGTTTCGCTATACTTGATCTTTGCATTGTAATCTAAATAAACCACATTATTGCAAAACGATGACTCTTTGATATCGAGTCAATGAAATTCTTGAAACACTCGATTTTCTTTTGAATAGCATACATGGTTTTCATTGTGACGATGTCGAAACTTTCTTATTGATACATGAACTCGTTGTTGGATTGTGTTTAAACCAAGTTCAAATTGTTTGAACTTGCTAGCAATACGTATTCAATTCAAGGTCCTATATGATGAATTGAGACCATCATATTCGAAATAATCCCAACAAGCACGTCCATTGTTGTGAACCATAACATGCTTGTTTGGTCTTCGACTTCATTGAATCGTTTCTTTGATCACGATCACCTTGTGGTGACATTTTCGCAAATTTGAACCTTGCGCTAATCTCATTTGCACACATCATATATGGATTTAATTTAAATTCGCCTTGTTAGCAATCTTAACACAATCGTGTGCTAAGATAATGGTACACAACTTCATGTGATATTTCAGTGTATCTCCTAACGATTCTTTCAACATCAATCGAATGTTTTACGATATTCATTGCTTTTCATCTTCGCTCGAAAAAATTGTTTATTTGTTTCCTTATCAATTGAAAATTCTATGAGATTTGTTTGAAACAAATATTCGGATTTACTTCGTTGAACCTTTCATTTGATTTCAAACACGGTGAACTCGTTCGGTCATCGCTATTATTATTTCGATCACTACGACACCTTGTGGCATCGCTATAAACTTGTAGCTTGAGCTAATCTATATATACCTTTCACTTGACTCATCCTTGAAAGTGGTCTTAATACAACTTTGTGTTAATTCGATCATACACTAAAAATTGTTGTATTTTGGGGTATCTTTGTAATTCAATAATGTCAAACACACTGATTCTTCCTCATGTTATGATTCGATAGTTGACACATCATCTTCGTACTCCTATTCAGTTGAGCTTGTTGATTCTAAATCTTTTATAATTGACAACCAAGGTAAACTTTCCTTCGACAATGAATTCTATTGTTTCTAAAAATAGTTCACATTCGATTTAGACATCTATTGGTCATAAATCTTTCTTTTGGTCTGACCCATGTAAACTTAAGTCATTCTGATGATTATATCATTACACTTCATCCATTTGATACCAATTTCTGGAAGTTATTCAGTTGAACCATTGGATTCTATTTCATATAAACTGTTCATGTATTCACAAAATTTGAACATATTTTGATTCAATTAGAGTGTCATTTACCTTAATCCTATTATTTAAAATGTGACATAACTCGGAAAGAGATATCATAGCCCAAATCTCGAGGACGAGATTTAAAACAAGGTGGGGAGGATGTAACTGTCGCAACCCCCGATCCCTGTTTCCCAGGAACGGGCGGACGCGATCTCAGAGTTTTGGTGGTATCAGTTTGTTTAATCTTGCAGCGGAATTTACATCAGGACCATAGTTAGGAAATGTTTATCAGAGTAAAACCACCATATTTGATATTAATAAACACATGGGCAAAACCCAAGTTTCTTATTACACTACATTTATAGGGACAAACCCTATTTTATTGAATTTAAAACTTCGTTTATTAGGTAACTTTTATAGCCACATTTTTCCCAAGCCTTCAGTGCTCTCCAGCTGGCTTTCATTAATTGGTTGTTCACATTGTGTTACCTGTAACGCGTTTTAAAAACATTTGTCAGTCGGAAATACTGGTGAGTGAATCCCAGTTTAATCAAGAAACATTTTATCAATTAAAACAGTATTGAGAGCGATCACATTGTTTATTTCTACACAATTACTCATTCAGTATTTGCCACTCGAGCGGATCTATGGCTATGGTCAAATTACCCATTGGCTAACTCGTTGTCCAATGGTAATGAACTGTCATTCCTGACTTACTACTCACAAGTAGTAATAAATTTTGTATACAAAACCCCATAATACCGGCAGTAATTGAAGAACTACAAAGACTCAATTACCGCTTAATCACATTGTAAAACAATTAAGGTTTTGTAAAACATTCCAAAAAGGTTAACAAAAAGAGGATAAACTCACATTGCTATCTTAGGTTTCACTTGAGGGTTTCCTGGATATAATCTATAATTTATACAAATGTACTTTGGTTAGTATCATAACCCTTTGAAAATATTAATGATACCCTCCCCGAGACGGTATTCCAACAACTACGTCGGGCAGAACCACGACAGTTGTTACGGAACCCTAAATCAATCGGACAGCGTAACTATTATGAAACTGGGGTTATAATACTTACAACGGAGCAGAACCTCGCTAATTAGGGGGTACAATACTTGTAAAATATGCCTAATATCAGAGAATTCGAGATTGAGAATTGAGAATGAGCGACGGAAAATGAAACCCGAGGCCTCCTTTATATAGTTGCTGATATTGACTCTCAGGCGGCCCGCGTAAGGTAAGGCTAAGCCTTACGCGGCCCGCGTCAACATATGGTCAAACTATAGCTTAGCTGATTCGATATGTAGGTCCGCCACGATGTCGACACGTGTCAGCACCGGATGTCTCCGCGTTTCATGATCTCTAGCGGCCCGCGTAAGTGTAAGCTTAAGCTTACGCGGCCCGCCTTGACTAAAGGATTCAATAATATCAGGTTTAGACCCTGATACGGCCCGCGTGAGATGTTGGGGTGGGTCTACGCGGCCCGCCTCAACTAAACATTTCAAGTTTTTAATTTATTTTATAACTATAACATAATTTGGGCTCGGTTTTCACATACGGGGTGTAGTTAAAGACATAATGAAACATTATATAATATACTGGAGTGTCGGAATTATTATAAGGGTGTTGGTTTTACCGAGGGTTGTTACATTCTCCCCACCTTGTTTTAGAGCTCGTCCTCAAGATCTATTGAAACAAGTGCGGATATTTCTTTTGCATTTCTGACTCGAGCTCCCATGTGTACTCAGGTCCTCTTTTGGAGTCCCACTTCACTTTGACTAGAACTAGTCTCTTATGCTTGAGATGCTTGACTTTCCTGTCTTCAATTTGTAGAGGTCTTTCTACAAACTTGAGTTGTTCATTTACCTCTATATCCTTAAGAGGTACTATTAATGATTCATCAGCTAAACACTTTTTAAGATTAGATACATGAAACACATCATGTATTCCTGCCATTTCCTCTGGCAGTTGTAGCTGATAGGCTACTGGTCCTATTCTTCTAATAATCTTAAAAGGTCCAACATACCTGGGACTTAGCTTTCCCCGTTTGATGAATCTTACCACTCCTTTCCAAGGAGAGACTTTCAATAATACTTTATCTCCTACTTGAAATTCCAATGGTTTTCTCCTGTTATTAGCATAACTTTTCTGTCTATCATGTGCTGCTTTCAGTCGTTCCTTGACTTGAATAATTTTATCAGTTGTTTCTTGCACTATCTCAGGTCCAGATAGTTGCTTTTCCCCAATTTCTGCCCAACAGACTGGGGTTCGACACTTTCGTCCATAAAGTGCTTCAAATGGTGCAGCATTGATACTTGTGTGATAACTATTATTATAAGAAAATTCTATTAAAGGTAAGTGATCGTCCCAATTACCTCCAAAATCAATTACACAAGCTCTAAGCATGTCCTCCATTGTCTGAATTATCCTTTCACTTTGTCCATCTGTTTGCGGATGATAAGCCGTACTTAACTTTAACTTGGTTCCCATTGCCTTTTGGAAACTTGACAAAAAATGAGAGGTAAATCTGCTATCTCTATCAGAAACAATTGATAAAGGAATGCCATGTAAAGAAACAATTTCATTTACATATAATTTAGATAATTGTTCCATACTAATTATTTCTTTCATTGGTAAGAAATGGGCTGACTTGGTTAGCCTATCTACAATCACCCAGATTGTATCATTTCCTTTCCTAGTTTTGGGTAATTTAGTAACAAAATCCATTGTTATAAATTCCCATTTCCAAACTGGCATTTCTAATTGCTGTAACAAACCTGAGGGTTTCTGGTGTTAAGCTTTTACTTGTAAACAAGTTAAACATTTAGAAACATAGGCTGCTATGTCCTTTTTCATTCCTATCCACCAGAAATTTTTCCTTAAATCCTGGTACATTTTATCACTTCCTGGATGCATTGTATACTTAGACTTATGGGCTTCTTCTAATATACGATGACGTAAATTTCCTAATTTAGGTATCCACATTTTCTTTTTATGGAATCTCCAAATTCCATCTGTTCCTTGTTCCAATTCTTTTATCATACCTTTTAATTTTTCAGAATCATCCTTGATTACTGATTCTTGTGCTTCTCTTATTTGCTCATTTAAATCTACTTGTAGATTTAATTTAAGAGAACGTACCTTTCTTGGCTTTTCATGATACTTTCGGCTTAAAGCATCTGCCACTACATTTGCTTTTCCTTCATGACACTGGATATCACAATCATAATCACTAAGCATCTCCATCCAGCGTCTTTGTCTCATATTCAATTCCTTTTGCTTGAAGATATACCTTAAACTCTTATGATCAGTGAATATGGTAAACTTACTACCATAAAGGTAATGTCTCCAAATCTTAAGAGCAAAAATTATAGCTCCAAATTCCAAATCATGGGTTGAATAATTCTCTTCATGACTCTTAAGTTGTCTAGATGCGTAAGCTATAACCTTTTGGCGTTGCATCGATACACATCCATAACCTAATTTAGAAGCATCACAATAGACCACAAAATCTTCAGCTCCTTCTGGTAATGCTAGTATGGGTGTATGGGTTAATCTTTGCTTAAGGATTCTAAAGGCTTCTTCTTGTTTTACTCCCCATTCAAACTTAACAGATTTACAGGTTAGCTTAGTTAAGGGAATAGCTATTCTAGAAAAATCTTGAATAAACCTTCTATAATAACCGGCCAATCCTAAGAAACTTCTAACCTTAGTTGGTGACTCAGGGGTTTTCCATTTAGTAATTGCCTCGATCTTGGTTGGATCCACACGAATTCCTTCATGATTGACTAAATGTCCAAGGAATTGTACCTGTCCTAACCAAAATTCGCACTTAGAAAATTTAGCATAAAGCTTTTCTTTTCTTAATAAACTTAAAAGTGCGTGCAAATGCTTTGCATGATCCTCTTTATTTTTAGAATAAATTAGAATATCATCTATAAAAACAATTATGAATTTATCCAAATATGGCTTACATATTCGGTTCATTATGTCCATAAATGCAGCTGGGGCATTGGTTAAACCAAATGGCATGACAGTAAATTCATAATGGCCATACCTTGTTCTGAATGCGGTTTTAGGAATGTCCTCTTCCTGTACCTTTAATTGATGATATCCTGACCTTAAATCGATTTTAGAGAAAAATCGAGCTCCTTGCAGTTGATCAAACAAATCATCGATTCTCGGTAATGGGTACCGATTCTTAATCGTGACCTTGTTTAATTCACGGTAGTCAATGCACATACGCATTGATCCGTCCTTCTTTTTAACAAACAATATCGGGGCTCCCCATGGCGACGAACTTGGCTGTATGAATCCTTTTTCTAACAATTCATCTAATTGTTTCTTTAATTCTTGCATTTCTGCAGGTGCCAAACGATAAGGTGCTTTGGCAATCGGTGATGTTCCTGGCATTAGATGAATTCTGAATTCAACTTCTCTATCTGGAGGTTGCCCTGGCAATTCTTCTGGAAATACATCTGAAAACTGTGATACTATTGGTATATCTTTTAAATCCTTTCCTTTAGTGTTAGTGATTATAGAAATCAAATACACTATAGAACCTTTTCTTATACAGCTTGCAGTTTTCATCACAGAAATAAACTTATTGGACTTAGAGGTTTTATCTCCTTTAATTGTGATCATTTTACCTTTTGGTGAATTTATTTGAATTGACTTTTGATCACATAAAATATTGGCTTTATTGGCTATTAACCAATCCATTCCAAAACAACATCAAATCCTACCAGATTCATGGGATATAGGTTTGCTATAAATTTCTGATTTAAAATTTCTATGCTTGCTTCCAGCAAGATTTCAGAAATTCTAACGGTTTCTCCATTGGCTGTCTCTACTAAGCATTCTAGTGGTAGTTTAGTTAATGACTGATTTAAAAATTTGCAAAAGGATGTATTAATAAAACTTTGGTTTGCACCAGAGTCAAATAATACTTTAGCAAAGACATCATTAACTAGAAACGTACCAGCTATGACATCTAGAATCATCTTAGCTTCATCTGCAGTCAGAACAAATGCTCTGGCATTTCTAGTATTCTTGTTGTCTGGAGCTGGAGCTAATTTTGGACAGTTTAGCTTGAAATGACCTTGTTCTCCGCAATTGTAACATACCTTGCTGTTAGCTTTCTTCCTGCAGTTTTCTTCCTTGTGTCCCGATATTTTGCAAAAGTTACAATATATGGAGCATCTTCCGGAATGCTTTCTTTTGCAATACCTACAGTAGGATGCAGAGGTAGAACCTATATTTCTCCCACGATTAGAATTTCCAGAACAAAATTCTTGTGTAAGTCTTTGAGTTCGGTTTCTCCTCTGATCTTCTTCTCTAGTACGGATTAATTCATCAGTCAAGGTATTGGCTAGTTCTACAGCTTCTTCTATGGTTTGAGGTCTAGCTGCCTTGACTAGGTGTCTTATTTCCCCAATTAATCCCCAAATATAACGGGAGATTAACACTGGTTCTGGTGAAGCAAGTGTTGGCACTATTCTAGCATATTCAAAGAATATTTTAGTGTATCCCTTACTATCTACACCAGTCATCCTAAGGTTTAGGAATTTGTTTGCTATCTGTTCCTTCTCATTGGGTGGGCAGAATTTCCTTTCTACCTTATCCTTAAATTCTTCCCATTTCATATTATAAGTTCTATCACTTCCTTTTGTTTGGAGGATAGTGTTCCACCATTCTAGTGTTGCATTCTTAAACAGATTAGAAGCAAACAGTATCTTATCTTCTTCAGCACATTTGCTTATCCTTAAGACTGCCTCAGTCTTTTCTATCCAGCGTAAGGTTGCAAAGGCCCCTTCGTTGCCTGAGAATTCCATTGGTTTACAAGACCAGAATTCCTTATAAGAACAACCATAAGGCATGGTTCTTCTTCTTTTGGGAATAGGCAATTGAAATACAGGTCCATTGTTCACGCTGTTTTCCGGTTCACTTGGTCTCTTACTACTATGCTTACTCTTATTATCAGCATCCTTAACAGTTTGAAGAATAAATGGCATTGCATCTATAATTCCTTGTGCTACTATGTGTTGGATAGCACTATTATCCATCTGGTTTCTATTGTTATTGATGCTTGGATTCTCATTAACCACGTTAATGTTACTCTGGTTATCATTATTCAGATTTCTTTGATTTCCTTCGTCGGCCATCTGAATTTTAAACATTTACCCCATATTAATATTACAATTAATATCTTAATATAATTAATCACATGACACATAATCTAGTAAAAAACGTAGATCATTGCTACTATACACTTTTTCATATACTTATGCGTCTATTACACACTAGTACTGAAATAAAAATTACAACACCAACAGAAAGAAAATTACACTAATAGTACTATGCATCCGTACACACATATTTTATTTTATTATATTTTATTACTACTACCGTTCCTTCCTTCTCACATTCATGGATATGGATTTATCTAAAAATCCATATTGCGCTCATCGTATTTCCATACGAGACGCTCTCCCACCTGGCGCATTCTCTCACTGCTTTCTAAAATTTCCTCCCCGAAAGTCCTAAGTTCTTAAATGTTTTCTGCACTCATTCGGGGTGCAGGTTCTCAGACTGGGTTTGGAATCTGGGGTGCTGGTTCCTGATATGGGGGTGACAGTTCCTGAAATTGGTAAGGATCCTCTAAAATTTCCCTAATATAGTTATCATGGTACTAGGGATCTAAAGGGCCCATACCTGGGTAGGCTTCTATGTTCAGTATGGGTGGGTATTCCTGGATAGGGTAACGTTGCACAAAGTCCCTATTATCGTCCCACCAGGGGTCGTAATTTGGGTCTATGGGGTTTGGCGCAGGTACCCTAGGGATTTCTTCTGGGTTAAAGTCATACATCTCCACCTGGTTTTCCTGGTTTTCTATCTCCATGGGTTGTTCTGGGTTTTGTGGTTGTGGGGCTACTAGTTGTTCCAGACTTGGATCAGCAGCAGTTGTAGCTAGGATATGGAAATTAGCTAGGCTTCTATTAAGCATATCTTACATATGGGCATCTGTCTCTCGCTTAATAGCTGCTAAGGCTCTTTGCTGTTGCAATTTTCGCATTCTTTTCCTACGAGCAAAAGCTTCTTTACTAAACCATCCTCGTTTCTTATTAGGGAATGGCTCTTCTGACTGAGCTCTAAAAGCAAACACTCCTTCCTCCTGATCAGCAGAATACCCCGAAAGGGTAGGCTGTGATGATGTACCTTCA